>JAHDVE020003127.1:0-18891 GCA_022606495.2 Halesus radiatus | reverse complement strand
GGCGTCCTCCGACAAGGCGATGGCTGCGTTGTAGCACTCCAGTGCCTTCTCGTAATCTTTGTGCTTATAGTGGATCACCCCGATCTCGTTGAAAATGAGTGGGTCTTGAGGGTTGATGTTTTTGGCGTAGTTGAGAGACAACAGTGCCGTCTTGAGATTGTTGGTCCTGAGATACTCCATTCCCATGTAAAGGTGGGCAGAGTAGCAACCCGGGAAGAGCCTCGAAATTGTCCTGTAAACTGACATCGCCTGGTCTGACTCGTCCTGGATAGCGAAGCTGTGCGCTAGTCCGATCCACGCGTACAAAAAGCTTCGGTCCAGCATGAGAGCTTTTTGAAAGTATTTTCTGGAAACATCAAACTTTTTTATCAAGAAGTAGTAAGTACCGACTGCAAACCAGGCTAGCGGATGTGAGCTGTAGTTTTCGACGAGGTTGTGCGCGCAGTAGTAGAGCTCTCCGAGATATTGAAGATCGAGCAAACAAGCACAATAAATAGGGATGACTTCGAAGTACAAGGGGTCCTCTTTGATGGCTTTGAGACACACTTCATAAGCCTTGGGGATGTCGTATTTGGCGTGTGCATTTTTCGCCAAGATACACAATACATCAATGTTCTGTCTGGCTTTGAGGTTGTCGAACAAAGTTTAGCTTCTGATATCCGATGTGGGTGGTGGCGATTCAACTTCCATCGAACCCATTTGACCACTTCCGTTGAGATCCTGTCTCACTCTTGAGGTATAGTATTGCCTAACCCATAAATCTTATTAATTGAAGTTCAGCATCGTGAGCAGCTGGTCCTTCTAGTTGTTCGAAAGGAGATTGCAATCGATTAGTCTGTTGAAAGCCTCCACGCAAGTAGGATCTTTTTTCAAGCACTCCTTATACATTGATATGGCTGTGGTTTTATTCTCGTTGGCCTAGCAACATTGGGCTTTCAATAGAAACTTGGAACTCTCCAGTTTCTTATTGAAATAAGGATTGTCTAACTGCATCTCGAGGATCTTGGAACAAGCTTCGTACTGTTTGTTCATGAGTGTGGCCTTAGCAGCCAACACCTGGAAGTTGATATTGTGTGCTAACACTTTATATTTCAGAAACAAACTGTGTACTTTTTTGAAATCACCGTTGTGCAAGTAACATTGACCTAAGAGATAGACCACGCCCAGATTGCCATTGGTGAGAGTTACGAGCTTGTCGCCGAAGAAGATGGCGTCGCGAAACATGTTGGCTTGCATGTTCTCGACCATGAGTTCGTAAAGCCTCTTGAGAGACTGGTTTTGGAGGAGGGCATACATGGAAGAGAGCTCGGGAAACTGATTCTCCGACATGCCTTCCAAGTATGGATGGTAAAGCTCGTTAGTAAAGGATATTTTGGGTCCTCTTGCTGGGGTGAATATGGTGTTCTTTTTAGTGCTCATCTTGGGAATGATTTGTTAGTCCCCGATTCAATGTAAAGATTTGTAAAAATAATTTAAATATTTAAAAAATTATATCAATAACATAATGAAGTTCATTGTTTAAAATCAAAAAAATGGAAATATTCTCGTGAATTGAAGGTTAAAAAATGAGAAGCAAAAATATTAACTATTTTATTTATAAAATAAGTATATATTATTGAATGATCATTAAAACTCCATTTTTCTTTTCATCAGAAGAGAAAATCGATACTGTTATTACAGAGGATGTCATTCAGGTAAAATAAATACCTCTAATGTATCTTGGAACACTATTTTTATATCATCACATAAAATATATAGGGACTTACTCATAGCAAAACTGCGCATGTTCATCACCCAAAGATTGATTTCAACCTTTACAAGTCTAAACTCGAAAAACCATTACACCTTTTAACCACTCGAAAGCTGAGGCACAAGACTACTGGATAATTCATTCTCGTTGTCCAATAGGCCACTCCTTTGGAATACGTTGCAGATTTTAAAGATCTTCCTGATTTCTCATTTAAATCACCAAAAACTAATGAAGAAGTATTAGATCTCTGCCGATAATCTTTGTTCAAAGGGGAGGATATGCTGCCCGAAGACTGTAGTAACTTGTTACAGTGTCTGAGGCCAGTAAGTTTTCTGAAGGAATTCAACCTAATTCCTCCTCAAAAGTAGCTACCGAAATAAAACAAAAAATATATTTTATTGTTAATATTTTCATCAGCATTCTATATAACTCGGACAAACCTGTTCCCCATCGCTACTCTGGACTGAGCTGCAACTACGATGACACTGCGCCTACCCAGTTCCCCGTAGCTCCTTCAGAAGAAGTTCGTTCTTCAACACTTTATAAGACCTTGGTGGATTTCTTCAATAAAAGACCCATCTGGATAAAGAATGTTTTACTCTACCAATTGGAAACTGTGGGCATCATAACCAAGGCAGCCGAGCTCAAGAACCATCTTAAGTACGTTGCCTTCCTATTCAACGATGGTCCATGGAATAAAGGCTACGCACGCTTTGGATACGACCCGAGGAAGGATCCTGAAAGCGTCAGGTTCCAGACAGTTGGCGTGAAGATCAAAGCCAAAGAAGTGGAAGACAACGAAGAGGAACGCAGAAGGTCTGAACGGAGAGAGAACAAATATTCCTATGATCCCACCTTCGTCAAGATAAGCAACAAATGGGGATACGTGCAGACCTTTTAACTTTGTGATATAAATGATAAAAAAATCAAAGAGATCCTGGAGTCGAACTTGTCTAGCGAGGAGTAGAAGGTATGTGATAAGTTTTTGGGGTGGTTGACGAAAGCCGAGTTCAATAAAATTTCAAGACATTTGAGAAATACCATCCGAGAGAAGACAAAACTGCAACAAACAAACGAATGAATAATACAACTGAAATATTATGTCTATAAAAACAATTATGCAGTGAGTTGATGAGATAACTTTTTTTTTAAATATATGGTTAATTTATTCACCACATCATCTAGAATTAATTATGGTCTTCTTCTTTCTTTCGATATTGCCTATAATCTCGAGGGGCATAAGGTACGAATGGGTCTTTCGGTTCTTTGAGCATCTCCTCAAAACCTCGATAAAAATCGTTGTTGTACTCTTCGTCCTTCTCCACCAAATCATTCATATCATTCAGGTTTCCTCCTTGATGTGAAGGCATGGCCAGAATAGGAACCATCTGATTTGACAAATATTTCTACAATTAAGGTGATTCAACACCAATTATAGCTTAAGAATTGTGAATGTCTTTCATGTGAATTTATGTTCGAGACGGAATCGATGGCCTCTGATTGGGTAACAGATGAGTGTTATCGACGATTTTGAGGCTTTTCGGATGTCGTACATACTTATTTTTATTATTTTAAATAACAGATGATGGTCGGTCCATTTTTTCTACAATTTTGTCTTGATTAGAGGATAATATATTTCTCCTGATCTGCCTTACATTAAGCTCATTTGGTTTTCTGTCTTTAACAAAAACACGAAGAATCCCAAATCCTTTGTTTATATTCGAAACAAAATCGAAGCCCATCTTCTAAGCTTGCCTAAGTTGGCAAAAGTAGTCATCCAAGCTTTTTTTCGCAACGCCTACAGTTTTAGCTGCTTCTTTCAATGTCAGTCGAGGCATGTCAGCATCTTTTTTGGAGGCATCTCTCCATCTCTTTACGCAACGAATTACTTCGCCAATTGTACGTTATTTAGGTCTCTCTTTTGCTATTGGATGACCATTCACGATATTTTATTTAGCTGACTTCGAGAGATGGAGTGTTGAAACTTCATCATTTGGATTTCTGATGGGACTTCCTCCTTCTGCGTCTTTTGTGTACTTAAATAGACTAATGGGGCCAATGAAATATTTTCTGCTGAGTTTGAGAGTGGTAGGTATTGGCTAATAAGTAAATGTGTCGGGATCATACACAGTACAATGGTGACTAACAGGATCTCTAAACCAGTCCCCAAGGAACATGGTCAACGAGGAGAGGTCGACCATTGTGTCGGTCTCTTGAACCTGAAGAGTGAGAGTAACGGAGTAGTCATTGAAGGTGTTTTGGAATACAAGCAGTTTGCATTCTTCGCAATGATACCGGAACATTGGAGAACAGAAGGTCAAACAGTCCTCGTTATGATAACACTTCTTTTAATCAAAGTTATTTATATTTACTAAATTTTCTAACTAGGTATTAAATTACAAAAAATATTTTATCTAAGAATATCTACATGCCATTCCTATTAATAAATATTTTAAAAATGTATGCATTCTAAAATAATATACTATATCATTAAACATCAAAATCTACATAAAATTACAAATTTGCTACATAACTTTTTTTAATGTACATGAATATAAAACCAATTCATTTCTCGAAAACAATGTTGTTAAGATAGAAAAATAAAAATAAATGACGTATCAGTAAGACGAAAAATATGATTAATATAATTTTGTTATATTTCGACCATTTTTTGATATTTAGAAACCAAATAACCCACATTTACATTAAAAAATAACAAAAAATAATTGAATATAACTAATAAAAATAATAAAAAATCATTTAAACGAAATAAAATAAAACTACTGGAAAGAGAATTAAACAAAAAAATATACTAAAAAAAATAGAATGTCATCTCAGAGGCTCTCAATTCCCTCAAATCCAGAGTAATTGACCGATCACTCTCTGAAGTTTATTCCAATAAAATGTGGGCTGATTCCAGTTAATAAATCACATGGTCTCAAAAGATTTGCCACTACCAGGATAGAGTCTTGCAGCCGCGTAGTGCTGCTGCACGGCTCAAAACAAGCGATCCCCTTATTTATTTCTCGCCACAAAACCCGTTCTCCCACAAATTGGCAAAGAACTACAACAGTCTAAAGTTACTCTTATCGCAAAAATTATTCTTCGGGCAGCATCGTCAAACCACTCGCTAAGTACCGCCCGAACCACTAAAGGAACAGGTTACCGGTGATATTCAAAAAACCTCGGACAGAAAGTATACTATTTACAGAACCACATGAAAGTTCAACAAGACGTCAGCAGGGAAGAACAAGCCGCATCGGATCCAAGTCGCAAAAAATGTACGAGAGCGTGGAACACAGCTACATTGGAAATTTCAAAGGCGTTGAAGAAGATACTGACAACCACGGGGTAAATATGATTAAGAGGCGCAAACATAAGATTTGCACAAAGGCGCTCAACTGAAATTTTGAGTTCATTTAATAAATTATAATAATTTAATTCTTTCTCGCCCTTTTCGCATAAAATCTTAAAAGAAAATAATTGAATAATTACTCTTAAAAAATATTTATAATATTGATGTTTTCCCAGAAAATAAAATATATTTTTTATTAATCTATAATCAAATCGACAGATCGACTTATACTCCAAACTTCGCAGAATTCTTGCTGCGGTCGGTCAGTGCCACGCTGGTACCAAACGAAACTGTGCTCTGCTAGTTCACCTTCCTCTTTAAAGAGAGTGTAAGGTTGGTATGGTTATCGATTTTGGCCTTCAACGTACTTCTGAAGTCGGGCTTGTACTCAGCCAGGACAGTAGCGCTTTCCAGAGATTGCGAAGAGGGATTGAATGCAACCTGATAATGTTTTTATTAAGAATATTCAGATTATTTAGAATTAGGGTGTTTCTTACCTCCAGTCCGTAGGTTTCCTTTCCCGATTTGTTGTATAAGGCAGTCGTGCTCACATTCGTGAAATACTGCTTAAAATCGCTCCAGTCCTTAGTGGGGTTTTTCCAGGCTTGTTCGGCTTTGAGGTAAACTTCGTATTGGTTCTTGAGGTAGCCGAACACCAAGTCCTTCTTCAGAATCGTCCTGTTCGTCAGGTCGACGGTTCCCAAAATACCGAATCTGAACTCGTTGTGTCTGACCAATGTTTTGTGATTCCATGTGACATTCTGTGTGAAATTATTTGTTTGCATATAAATAATGGGAAGTTAATATAATAAGAAGTAATTGATTCCGTACATGCTGCTCATCGAGGTCAATCTTCAATCTGTTGTCAGACGTGCACTTTTCGCTGAGGTGGGTGGCTCCCACCTTCAGAGCCAACTTTGTCCAGTTTCTCTGGAAAGCGAACGATCCGTAGAAGTTGAACTTTTTGCCAGACACGTTTCTGATGCCTCCGTCCACATGAACCTTGACAGCATTATTGTCGACTCTGGCGAAGACGAATCTGTTTTCAACGGGGAACCAGAACTTGAGTTCGTCCTTCGTCTCGAGTGACTTGTGGTAGTTGAGATTCTGCTTATAGGTGAGGGTGGCACCGTTGGTGGAGACTGACTTTGTCTTCCAGGTGACTTGATTTTCGTGGGGGAAGCCGTCTTTGAAGATGGAGGAAACGAACCCATCAAAAGTGGTCCATTTTGATTTATGTACGGAAACAGGAGTTGCCATTCTCTAGGATCAATATATAATATTAAAATGTGTTTTTTTTTAATATCTATATTTTTTAAAAAAGATATTATGATTGAATTTATCGCTAATAATAAGCTATTATCATAGTACTCGGTTTATTTTATTGTTTTAATGTTTATTGTTGATATTACTTATTTAGACCAAATATGCTTTGATATAGCAACCTGTTCTTTATAAATAAAAAATTATACAGATATCATGTAACCCCAATCCATTGAGTTGTTTCAATAAAATTATATTCAATCGAATTTTTATTCCTATTTGATTTAAATAAAAAGCTGCTACAACCTAGAATCAGAATCGAACTCTATGGCAACGCTCCATTTTTCCGATAAACTCTTGCAGTTTATTCAAGTTAGTTGTAAACAGATTCCTAATTTACGTATAAATATCCATTCCGCTATTTTTAAATAACTATAAAATATATCTAGAATTCAATACTTCGATTCTTATGTATTTTCTCTTACATAGATTTATTTGATGTCCAAATTCAAAAAATACGATTAGACATTGTCTGATAGAAAATACGCTGATCAAATATTTACCGTTTTCATGCGAGTAGTAGCAGTAGTCTCGCCAAACAAATTGGGTTAAACAACCAATCTATTTTTACTTTCGCATTTCCGACACAATTTGTTCCTGCTCCCTTCGTAGCATCCGATGTGGACTGTGTGGGCACAGGCCAGGCGAATATTTGAAAATGGAAGATTACAATATATACAATCTTCGGTTATTATTATCTTGCGTTCGCTGAGGAGGAACTTCGATGACTTTTTCGACCACTTTTTTTCGATCTTCACGCCATCACTCTGTGGAGTGAAGAAGGCGTCAAGAGATCCACGCTTGACGAGCCTGCGCTGCTTCGTTAGCCCGCTGCTTTAGTCAACAGTCGGGTTTTTCTTTCTTTCGGTTCCATACTCTTGAACCTTCTTGGCAATAGTAGGTCTGAATTGAAGGTGAGGGAGACTCACCGAAACTCTTTTAAAGTCTCTTCCATTTAAACTTCCCTACCCATTGATATTTTTTCCATGTTGGAAAGTTATCAGTCTCTGGAGAGATTTACTTTTCTGTTTTCTTTATTTAGTCTTTCCCTCAGGCATTGTCGGGTCGAAGTCACGGTTCGCCTTTGAGAGTTGAGGCGTGGTGATACTAACCAGGCTGTCTACAAGGAAATAAAAAAACTACGACATTTAAGAAAGTGGTAAATATAAAACTGGAAAAAAGAATAATTTATCTTCAAATTTTATTATTAATCATCTATTTTTGGTATTAATAAATATATAATAATAATGGGCAGATGTTTTAGTAATTTTTTTAAAAATAATATATTTTTTTTTTTTAATGTTAATTATTTATATCACAATTTCTAAACTTAATATAAAATAGATATATTATTATAAAATGTATATACATTTAAAAAATACAATCAGTTGATCCTTCTTTTTCAGAATGGGTATTATTTAATAATCTTAAACAATAAAAAATAATTCCAAAACAAATCATGCAACGTGGGCAATCAAGGCGTGGTTGGCAATACCGCAGGTATTTCCAGCAGCAAGTCTGATGTAACCAGACTCTCCCCAAGAAGCTCCCCAGGAGTTCTTCACGAGCCAGACTCCGGCATCATCATAACCAACAAGCAGCACAGCGTGGTCAAGGGAACTTCCGCAGTTATTGAAGACTCCACTTTTGTAGGGAGACCATTTAGTGGCATCCACACAAATGGACACGGGGGCAGCAGTAGCAGCACTCTTCAAAGCGGCAGTGTCACCAGCCTTGATCAAAGTCCAGCTGCCTGAGGCGGGGAGAATCTTTTCACCAGAGGTGGTCTGACAGGCACCTTCAACGGCCTTGTAAGGATACGAGCTCTCACTGACGATACCAGCAGAGGCAACGTAGTTCATGGCCCACTCAGGCCAGGCGCCGTTGCAGCCAGTGCACTGGAAGCCCTTCTTGCCGCAGCAGTCAACGAGTTGTTGCTCGGAGTAGTTGGGGAGCGAACCTCTCTTGAGGAAGATGCTGCTCTCGAGGACACCTGTGGTGGAGAATGACCAGCAAGAACCGCATTGGCCTTGGTTCTTGACGGCAGTCACGGCACCCTTTCCTCTCCAGTCAACGGCATTGGCAACTGGGTCAGAAGGTTTGGATGAGATGATGGATGAGGGAATTCCAGTTTGCATTTTGCTGAGGTCCTTCATCAAAATTTTGTCTATGAATCATAAAAAATATTAGTAGTAAGGTTGAGTCATAAAATAAAGTTGTAGATACCTTGGAATTCTTGTTCAGTCATGTCCGAGAACATGTTGACACCCATAGTGTAGGTTTGGCTGGGGTCGGCATTGTGTTTTTCGATTTTTTCGAGGTTCTGTTCAAAGATGGATTTTCTGTATTTCTCTTCGGTGGCAGAGTATTTTTTGCCAAACTCGACCTTGAACTGAGCGAACTCAGCAGATGAGTGTTGGGGGGCAATCATGTAGAGTGCGGTGGCAATGACGCCAGCCAAAACAATAAGGGCAATTTCTGATCTCATTGAGATTTATGTATGTAAAAAATAATAAATATTAATTATTATTATATAAAGATATTAAACTTATCTATTTTTTAAATATAGTTGTTCAAGTTGATTGGTAGGAATTTATATTGAATTTTGATGCTTCTCTCTCTTATATTAAGCAAATATAAATATTGGTTTATAGGTTTGTGATCGAGACAGAGGCTCGATATAATATAAATATATATATAAAATTCATAAATATAGTTATTTTTTTAAATAATAGTAATAAAATATGATTTTCTCAATAAAACTATACCATTATGATCACTGTATATTTTATTCAATTATAATGTTGTATGATGAATCTCATTTTTTTCATATTCATTTAGAAATAAAAGAGATTATTTATTTGTTTGACATTCAAACCCTTTGAACTTTAGATTAGATATGTTGTATTTTTTTTTTAAATAAATTCAGTAAATAGATGGATGGGTTGGGAAAATATAGGTTGGCATAGCTATACTTTTACTATTCTGAGTGTTCAAAGTTGAGAAAATGGGTAAATTAAGATTTGCTTGGCTTTTTCTGCCAAAAAATACACATAATTATAACTTATGACTATCAGATTTTGAATTAATAATTAAAATGCCTATAAAATATAACTTATAAATATTATTTTTAATAATCTAAAATAGATACGCAGTGAATTAGAATTCAAATAGTATAATAAAGTTGTGATGATTAAAAATCAACAATATAATATTAAGATATAAGTTGTGGAATTGAAGGAAATATTGCTTTGACAGGAGGACGTCCTCTGCAGGTTGCTGATAACCACACATTAAAATATGGAATATATGCGATCAAATATTTTGTTCATTAATAGTTTTATAGTTTTAATCATCACTCCAAAATTATATGTTTCTTTGGAAAGTCAACTTTTTAAATTTTATCACCCAATTACAATCAATAATACATTCCGCAGAACTCGTTACTATTCTCCTCCCGACTGAAGGCTATCCAACCTACTCATAAATATTAGTATTTTTCATAAAAGTAAGATAATGACAGCAAAAGGAAAGCTTATTTTTTTAGAAAGCAAAAGCATAAAAAGCACTGACACTTCATTATAATTGAATGCATTTGAACTTTATTATTTGTTATAGATAATTGCAGTCATTGAATATTGTTGTGGTTTTGGTTTGTATTTTATGGCCTAAATGTTAGTGGAGATTTATGAAGTAATGCTTTGAATATATCGTCACTATTTGATGATGAAATTTGAAAATATTTACTTACTGAAATTTCTCACAAAATTTATTTGTTGTATTTAAAGTTGGATCCAATTATTTTATATTTAAAAAAAACAAAAAACACACATACACACACAATGTTTGGAAATCAATTTACTGGAAACCCAAATTCACAAAATAACTCTGTGATCAGACAAGACATGAATGCTTCTTCAAACTGGAATGGAAATATAACTAACATCAATACCTCTTCGGCCGCGACTTTTAACCTTAATCATCCAGCTGGCCGACAGGTCAATCCTCTCTTTAAGGAAGTTGACGAAGAATTAAGAAGGCTGAAGAGCCAGTTTTAGGCAATTAAGGTCAATTCATCATATAACCCATCTCAGCCGCTCCAACAGCCAAAGAATATTCCTAATTCTTCTCGCCTGCAATACTAATAGGCTTCCATGCGTCGTGAAACTCAAAGCTCTCAAAGCCGTCTAAGCAACGAACCTTATTCGAGGGTCAACCCAAGGATGCAGTCAACTGATTTCTCCTATCCTATCCCTGGACCTTCGTACCAGCCTTCTAAACCCCATACTGCATCAGTCCATATCGGATCTTTTCCTGATTCTTTAAATCAATAGACAAGGATTGATAGTATGAATCGAACATTTCAGGGCTTTCCACCCGCCGATGGGGGGTTGGGTTCAAATCTAAATATGCGTCCCTTCTACCAAAGGATGCCCAATCAAAATAGTGCGGCCATTGAAAATCGTACCAATAGTCTCTTCGCTCATCGAAACCCACCAAACAATAGTAAAGCTGATTAGAATACTAAAACTCATTTCCAAGGACCTGCTCAGTCTCTGCCTATAAACCCTTCAAAGAATCTTCCGGAACCACCATCTATTTCAAAACCATCTCCCCAAATTCAGGGTGGAAATCTTCCTCAGAATAATCCCAAATAAATCGCTCCACCTGCGAACCTTAAAGATTTGAAACCAATACCCCAACCAGGCTCGAATAATGCTTCGATTAACAATCCCAAGTCTAATAATCAAAACGGCATGAGACAAGGTCAATATCAACAACAGCCAAGTAATAACTCTTCGGCTGAAGCGAAAGTCATGACAAACATATATCCCGCACCACCCACAGTTTAATCACAAAATCGAAAGCCTTCAACCGATAACCTTTTTCTTCCCATTCAGTATACAGCTGCCGAACCTTCCGTTAAACCTATTGAAGCGAAAGCAAAGCCTTTGACAGGAGAGCCAAAATACTACCAAGAGCAACCTAGTAATCCATCTTTTTAAAATCCTGCTAGTGCCAAAGGCAGATCTAATAATCTTATGGACGACATAAAATTGAATCTCAAAGCAGAAGATAATTATTCCGCAAACCAGGCAACCTACGGATCAAAAGACGCCAAGGCTCACACAGTTCACAGCTTCAGCACATCCCGAGAGAAATCGATGAATAGCAGATACGATAATACCGACTTACTAGAAAAGGTTACGAGCCTAAACGCGAGTCTGGAGCGAGCCAACAAGCAAAACCAAGTCTATAGGTCAGAGATCGAAAGTCTCAAGTAATTTTTAATCATTTATTTTAAATACACATAATACTTTAGCATATTTCAGGACACATTTATTGGAGGTGAAGAATTTAAAATTCCTGAACGGCGAGCTGCGCGGCAAGTTGAGTCACAAATAGGATAGGATCAACGAACTCGAAAGCAAAAACTAAAGCAACAATTCACTCATCCTCAAGTATGAGCGTGATATCAAAGGCTACCAAGAAGAACTCGCTTATTATAAAACCACCCACTCCAAGTCTGTTGAACCGACTCCCGACAGCGCCTCAGCATTTAACCTAGCCCTCAAGTCCCACATTGAAGAGGTCCAGAGGTACAAAAACAAGATCGTCCTCCTCGACGAGGAGATTGCGAGACTGGAAGATAACAGCCGAACCCAAAAATCCCAAGTGGAGTTCATGAAGAACGAAATCTAGATCTAGAAGCTAAAGAAAATGACTGAGCTCAAGAATGCTGAGACGACGTATGAAATCGAGAGTAGGTCTCTAAATAACGAGATCAGTAGTCTGAAGAAGGTAGTGGCCAGTCTCGACGACAAATTGAAGTATATTCTTCGGGAGGAGAAAAAGAAAGATGAGTTTATAATGAATCATTTAAAAGGCAAAACCCAGAATCCCGAAGACAAGGAGTACATTGTGGAGTTCTTCAAGAAGTTCGAAGATGTCCCAAAGGTCAGCATTTCTGAAGTGATGCTTCAAGAGAGACAGTAAAATGAGAATCTGAGGGAAGAAATCAGGCAATTACAGAAAAGGATATCAGGTGAAAAAAATATAAAACAAAGTGGATTTTGATAAAAATAATAAAAAAAACATTGTATGAAATATGATTGTCAATAAATTAGTCTTTTGTGATTTTCTTGAATTGTATGAATAAAATTCACTCTAATCTTTACATCATTTTAAAAAGATCATCGTCTGTCAGTTTTTCCAAATACTATCGTAAACTGGAATTGCATATTTCAGGAGGAGTTGATATCAAGGACTCCAAGCTTTTCATTAAAGCAGTGCATTCACTTACTCCAGATGAAATTCTTCGGGGAAAAGCATACGACCTTGCATTTATAAGGTAGGTTCCTGTCCCAAAGATTTGCGAATTATAAATAAAGTAGCCACTCATGATATGAACCTGGATATTACTCCTTCGAAAATACTGGTAGAACTTTGAGGCAATTTTCTCTACTTTCATTATTGCCTCCTCTCCATCATCAATTTCAACACAGTATACAATGCGGATATTTTAATTTTTATATAAAGTAGGCAGAATATGTTGACTTGTAATGTGGGACCGTATTTCATTCCGATTCATCTTCTCCTTTCGTTTAAATTTCGAAAGTGCCTTCTAAAAGTCTGTCGGTCCCAGAAATTCGGATATAAACTGGATGATTTCCTGTGTGTTGTCTATTTGACCTGAGAACACAATTTTATCGTCGGATTAAGGCAGAAAGAAAGCGAGGGTTTTCAGAGGGTTTCCTTATTAAGACTTGGGAATACCAAGCATTTAGGTTTTGGCAGGGTTAAATGCTGGCTCGATCCAAGTCACCACCATCCGTCCGTAGAAATGGATCACGAATATTTACTGGATGGTATTTATGAACCTTATCGACGATTAAAGATTTACCACCGAGTCCAGCACGACCACCAATATTTTCTATTTGAGGGAAAGAGGGACCGCTTCGTAAAAGGCTTGCGTAAATTATTTGACACCAGCCAGTATGACACTTTCGTAAATTTATTGTACTGTTTCTTAGTTATCAAAGCATCGTTGAAAAGACGAGCCACTTA
This sequence comes from Halesus radiatus, assembly GCA_022606495.2. NCBI lineage: Eukaryota > Metazoa > Arthropoda > Insecta > Trichoptera > Limnephilidae > Halesus > Halesus radiatus. The sequence goes on along the minus strand of JAHDVE020003127.1, from coordinate 5,395 downwards.
TTTTCAATTCGTAAAGAGGACTATCAACACAGCCTGGCTGTTTAGAGGTGCTCGAATAGAAATTAAGATGATGAATTTCTGGTTTTCTCCCCAACATTTCAATTAAATAATCGTATTTTCTCGAAGATCCACTGACAAGTTCTATTGTTTGGCTTGATTAAATGATATTTACTATTTTTTCCTGATATTGTCGATCAACTATTTTTTGATTGTGAGACTGTTTTACGTTCTTCAACAAGAACAGCATCAGCCTGTCATAATCGAACAGTTCACTGTATCTGACAACTCTTTGACTGTAGTTATCCAGTAAGATCGCATAAGGAAACCTCTTGACCTTGAGTCGTTCTACAATTTCTGGATTTTGACTCACATCACAAATGTGAAGGGATACTATATCCGTATTTTAACTATAGATTCTTTCGATGATAGCATTAACTTGTGAACATGCCCTACATTATGAGTGAATGAATATAATCAAAACATTAGGAAATCTTTTGAGTATCTTTCCATAGTTATCATTGTTAATCATAACGGAGTTGTCCCAGCCTGCAGATCTGTTCGATAAAATATTTTTAGTCATATAGAAAGGAAGCCCAACATACCCTGATATAAGAATCAAAAGACCTACAAGTTCCAAAAATCTCATTAAATGAATAGATTAGAAAAATGACTTGTGAAAGCCAGACAGTATTATAAAAATTATGATATAAAAAAATAAATCTTGATTTTGCTGAAAATTTAATTCAATAAAAAATTATTGCTATCAGAGAAAGGAAAACCGAAAATATTGAATATGCTCGAATTTAAGCGAGAAACTGATATACTTCGAGGGTGAGGCCACAATCTCCGAGCGCATCAATAACTCCGAAACCGGCTATTCCCCAGTTCACCCCAAACGAGTTCTTGATAATGTAGTTCCCTTGACTGTCGTATCCCACTATTTGAACTGCATGGTTCAACGAATCAGTGGAAGGCACTTCGGAACAAGTATAAACTCCGCTGCGATAGTTTATAAAATCCGGAGGAGCCCACATTCTCGCAGCCAATGAGGAGCTTGTAAGTAGTTTTCTCATATCTTCTGCTTTCAGAGTTGTATTGACGCTATATTTTAGATTCGGTATTTCGATCATTGAAGTTTTATTTGAACAAATCCCATATGTGTTGGGTGTTGAGGTGGAGAAGGAGGCCTGATAAGGGTAGATGGATGAGGTTGGCATTCCACCCCAAGCAATAAGCCAGAAAGCGTCGTAGATACTCCCATTCCCGCTACAACCAACAATGGGATGAGCAGAACATTCAATGAGATACTACACGCTGAACTCGGGATACGCATTTTGATCGCTTAGCCAACCTCCTGGTACAGCATGCATTTGATGTATCATTCGGTACGTTGAGTATGTTCCAGAAGAACTAAAAGCCCAACCTGCTTTACACATCCCTTGATCCAGTACTGCTGAGCATTTGTTATTGTTTTTATCGCACCAATTCAAAGTTTACGGTGTTCCAACTCTAATGTTCGGTATATTGCTTGAACTGGAATCAGACATCATCCGTCTCGTTGATACATCGTTTCCTGGTGATAAAATAATGTTATCTAAGCAAAGCAAGTAGAATAAAATATCAAATTATGGTCCATAATACATGGAAATTCTGATTCATCGTTATCTGCATATTTATTGATTCCAAGAGTATATGACATGTTTCGTCTATTTGCAAGTTAAATTCGTATTTTGTTAGCGAAATATATTATTTTTCTCCTTTCCTTTTCAGATACTGTATATTCTTTATGGTATTGCCGACAGTATTCATCGAACTCATCATCATTTGACAGTGTTTGGAAAGTGCATCCAAACAAAATCCCAAAAAATATAAGTATATTTATGGTGTTCATTAACTCAATGGGTCAATAAAAAAAATTGTATCGAATTATAATAACCAATAAAACAAATCTAAAATATATAGGTTATTCTTTTTGAAAATTTTATTTTATTTTACTTTTTGACTCAGTTAATTTTTTTAAAATCTATTAATGAATTCTGATTATATTTCAAAGTATTCTACAAATTAAAAAATTGGATCACAACTTATTAGTTGTTTAGAGTAGGTATTTATTCAATATGGGATAATTTTTTTAAAAATATTATCATATAAATACAACAAAATCCTCTATATTTTTTACATATGTTTTCAATGATATTTTTTAAAAAATTTGAAAAAAATCTTATCGTTTGTGAGCTGTAAAATTTTATAATAGTCTTTAAAAGCATCTGAGTTTATAATAGTTAATTAACTTTTTTTTTTCATAAGAAATGTCAATCATTGACAAATCATATAATTCAAAAGCACATATTCATCAATCAAACTTAATCTTTTCCATATCTTTGACTCATCATATTTTCGAACAATCTTATCAAAAATCCCTGTTCGGAAAATGTAGTAAAAAATAGCAAAACTATTTAGTTACTTCGATACCATCAAAAATTAAAACATTTTCACACTCTGCGTCCAGCAGCTGGTTGACCTCTATGAAGAATGTCCCCAAGCTCTCCGGATCATACTGTACAACATGAAGTCCATCATGTTCTCAACCTCGAAAGATAGCCGACTCAAACTCAAACAACGCCAGCTTGTAGCCGCATTAGTTGGAAAGTTGTTAGACAAGTACACAGCGATGCTCGTGGACGCAGTTGCGAGGGAGACGGATTTCGACTTGGAAAACTTTCAGATCGAGGAGTACAGTCCATAGACAATAAAGGAGGAAGCAATGTAAGAAGAAGCCAACAGTAAGAATAATAGCAATACCAATAACAACCTTTTGAACAGTTGTCACAACTGGCGCAATTTCAACTATTGCGAATACATTCTGACTCGCCCACCTCTGTTGGCCAACGATCAAACATCAGGGTTCAAGGATTTCACAGATGCCAAAATGAAGGAGCTTGAAACTGAATTCTTTCAAAATATGACTATCATGCTGCCTGCGACCCGCACCAATGTCAAATACGTCATTGGCACATTTGATATTGAAGGACAATTGGAGTTCGAAGGAAGCCTGCAGGTGGAAAACGAGGAGTAGGAGACGAAGGAGGGAGCCGGTAACAGACTGAAGATAAGTAAGAAGATGGAAAAACTAAAACGAAAGAAAAAGGTATAAGAGATACAGTCTAAAGAACTGTCAATATTTAATCCCTTCAACTACATCTACGATCTGTGCGTAGATAATGTGCTGTCTCCGATCTGGGAGATAAGACATTTGTCGGTAATGGTTCTCAAATCGATGCTTCCGTTTATGGAATTCATTGGATTCAAATCTATACTCACAGTTACGCCTTCTGCTAAAAAATAGGAACTCTATTCAAGCATGGTTGCATCGACTCGGGTCGAACTTTTGGCCCATCTTCAAGACAAGAAACTCTATAGACAGCGGCTCAATCCACTCATCATCAAGTGTATTATTTTGCTTGGACAGGATAGATTTGCAGACTATCAGGGAGACAGAACCAATATGATGATTAGAGAGGTGGGGATCAAGGTTCTCAAATCCATGTTTTATTTCCCATAGATCAGTAACAAACTCATCGATATCCCGGAAGACAGGATTACTATGTTAAAAATCGTCTAGTCATTACTATCCCATCAAGAGCCAGACATTAGCGAAGTTAACTTGTCAAGTAAAGGATTGGTTCCCTTCAGTTGGTAATTGAGGCATACATTTATGGTGTATATCGGCCTTATTGTCGCTGAAGAACCAGCTTCAAGACAATAAGTTTTCTTTTTACTTAACGGATGCCTCGTAAAACTCCTCTAAACTTAAGGCAGTGATGATGTCGGGCTGGCCATATGTGATGTATTTAGTCAACTGACCGAATAACCTTTCTTCGACATTCAATATGCTACCCTGATCAACGAAAAGGCTTGGGGTATTGTCTAAAATCTTGATGATATTACTTACTCCTCAATCACAGTCCTTAAACTTCTCAATAAATTTATTAACCTCCTTAATTTAGATCTATCGATATGTCTCGAAAAGATAAGAAAGTTTTTCCTTAACAAAATCAAACAAGTGAGACTCGAGTTCTATCGACTGATGAAGTCAGTGTTCAGTAAAATGGTATCCCAAACATTTGAAGGTCGCAGTCTTTAAATACTCAGAGGCTGTGCAATCCAATACCTACAAGCAATATTTGTCGAGGATGAACCATAGTTATTGGAAGGACTTGTAGGTTTAGGTGAAAACGTTATGATCTGCGTCTATAGAGCAGGACTGTTGGAGAAAATATTAGGAGGATTTGCTCACGAAGTAGTTTGCAATTATTCACTCAGCCAAAGCCTGGTCAGAGAGAAATTCCATCTCAGTGATGGAAATGTCAATAGCACTGCCATGAACGAATATCTATATCTCGTAAAAGAGGAGGTTCTCTAATATTTAGGAGATCACGTTTCACTCAGAATTTATAAACTAGCCGAACAACTTGGCAAGGTGTTTTTGAATATAAGAAATAGTCAGCTTTTGGATTCCTTTATTGACATATTCTCTAGTATGGGAAATACAGATTCAAGGCTGCTTATTGTTCTCGCGTGCACACTTTATGCTATATTTTCCTTGAATTAGAGGCAAGTCTGTTCTGTTCCAATTCAAACTTTGGTTAACAAAGAAAAGGTTTTAAAGTTGGCGGAACGAGTCATCAAGCTGTAGTCGGCCCAGGTGTCATCTGATGAACTGACTTGCTACAAGCAGCAATTAACACATAGTGTCCACAACTATATCAAACAGACCACAGATTCCGAGGTTCATCGGCCGTAATCTCCTCTTATGAAATATTTTAGCAATCCAACCCTAGATTGGTCAGTCCTCTAACCACTACACACTATTTGCTTAGAGAAGGTCGACACAAAGACTTAACGCCTTAATTTTCTTTCCCATATAGGATCTGCAATAGAAACTATTATACAAATTCAAAAAGATATGCTCAAAATTCTTAAACTTGCGGGTTCTTATTTATACTGTATGGTCTGTGATCCCCAAAAGCCAATGCCTCTAAACATTCTGATTCGTTCAGCGACAGATACTCTGATTTTTGACAAATTGTGTTTCGAAAGCCAAATCGGAACGGATCTTTTTTTGGTGCTGAGTCGATTGTTGGAAGTCAAAAGTCGCTCGATTTACGTTAAAATTAATAAAAAACTAATCGAAGGTGTTTCGACACTTTACGAATACATTGATCTCAAGATCGAAAGAAAAAAGTAGGAGGTCCAGATTCGTTCAAATTATATGCAAGCTTTTGGCCAATATATTGCTCGCATCAATCAAGAGCTTCAGAAGAATATTACGAATAAACCATTGGACCAGACGGGATGGGTTTAGGAATTTGAATAAGGATTTATCAAAGGTTTA
>JAHDVE020003126.1:0-90833 GCA_022606495.2 Halesus radiatus | reverse complement strand
TACAATATAACAAGCTAAATGTGAATAGCACAAAGGAAAGTGGCGATGATCCACGACCGCGCTGTTTCATAAAGTGAACATAGAGGTACTCGTAACATACAGATTACAATATAACAAGCTAAATGTGAATAGCACAAAGGAGAGTGTAGATGATCCACGACCGCGCTGTTTCATAAAGTGAACATAGAGGTACTCGTAACATCCAGATTACAATATAACAAGCTAAATGTGAATAGCACAAAGGAGAGTGTAGATGATCCACGACCGCGCTGTTTCATAAAGTGAACATAGAGGTACTCGTAACATCCAGATTACAATATAACAAGCTAAATGTGAATAGCACAAAGGAGAGTGTCGATGATCCACGACCGCGCTGTTTCATAAAGTGAACCTAGAGGTACTCGTATAGTACAGACTACAATATAACAAGCTAAATGTGAATAGCACAAAGGAAAGTGGCGATGATCCACGACCGCGCTGTTTCATAAAGTGAACATAGAGGTACTCGTAACATACAGATTACAATATAACAAGCTAAATGTGAATAGCACAAAGGAGAGTGTAGATGATCCACGACCGCGCTGTTTCATAAAGTGAACATAGAGGTACTCGTAACATCCAGATTACAATATAACAAGCTAAATGTGAATAGCACAAAGGAGAGTGTAGATGATCCACGACCGCGCTGTTTCATAAAGTGAACATAGAGGTACTCGTAACATCCAGATTACAATATAACAAGCTAAATGTGAATAGCACAAAGGAGAGTGTCGATGATCCACGACCGCGCTGTTTCATAAAGTGAAATAGAGGTACTTCAAAATATCCATTACAATATAACAAGCTAAATGTGAATAGCACAAAAGCGAGTGTAGATTAATCCACTAACGCGCTGTTTCATAAAGTGAACATGGTAGTACTCGTAACATCCAGATTACATAAATAAAGCCAAATGTGAATAGCACAAAGGGAGAGTGGTGATCCACGACCGCGCTGTTTCGCTAAAGTGAACATAGAGGTACCGTAACATCCAGATTACAATATGTAACAAGTCAAATGTGAATAGCAATAAAGCGAGAGTGCGTAGATGATCCACACGAGACCGCGCTGTTTCATAAAGTGAACATAGAGGTACTGTAACATCCAGATTACAATATAACAAGCTAAATGTGAATAGCACAAAGGAGAGTGATATCCACGACTGGCAAGGTTTCAAAGTGAAATACAGAGGTGCTCTCGGTAATATCCAGATTACAATATAACAAGCTAAAATGTGAATAGCACAAAGGAGAGTGTAGATGATCCACGACCGCGCTGTTTCATAAAGTGAACATAGAGGTACTCGTAACATCCAGATTACAATATAACAAGCTAAATGTGAATAGCACAAAGGAGAGTGTAGATGATCCACGACCGCGCTGTTTCATAAAGTGAACATAGAGGTACTCGTAACATCCAGATTACAATATAACAAGCTAAATGTGAATAGCACAAAGGAGAGTGTAGATGATCCACGACCGCGCTGTTTCATAAAGTGAACCTAGAGGTACTCGTAACGTCCAGACTAGAATGTAATTAGCTAACTGTGAATAGCACAAAGGAGAGTGGCGATGATCCACGACCGCGCTGTTTCATAAAGTGAACCTAGAGGTACTCGTAACGTCCAGACTAGAATGTAATTAGCTAACTGTGAATAGCACAAAGGAGAGTGGCGATGATCCACGACCGCGCTGTTTCATAAAGTGAACATAGAGGTACTCGTAACATCCAGATTACAATATAACAAGCTAAATGTGAATAGCACAAAGGAGAGTGGCGATGATCCACGACCGCGCTGTTTCATTAAGTGAACCTAGAGGTACTCGTAACGTCCAGACTACAATATAACAAGCTAACCATAAACAGCACGGAGAGTGGCAAAGATTCTTCACCACGCTGTTCCATATAGTGAACCTCGAGATAACTTCCAGACTACAATGTAACCAACCCAACTGTAACCAGCATGACCGTCATTAATTGTTCCGTGTACCTCATTTTTTGTAACTTAGCTGTTTTTTTTTAATACGGTGGAATATATATTCTACCGTTGTAAGTTTTTTCCTCCCCGTTTGGAGTTCACCTTTGTTGTGGAGGACCTTAAACATAATGTACACATATATGACCAAAAAAATCCCGCATGGGCAAGGCCAGTGCATGAGTATAAATGAGATAAGTTGAAGACAGATAAAATTTACTAAACACATACATATATATACATAATGATGATTATGGACTTAACAAGAGTTTTAAAATGGGTAAAAAAGAGTAAAAAAAAAACTTATTTTTTAATGTTATATTTTCTGTATTGTTCTCCTATATCTACTTGCATTATATAGAAGATAATGTATCCACATTCGGTTTTCTATATTCATTAATGTAAATCTATACCTCTTAATTGACCATCATTATATTGTATGAATGTATTTAAAAATAACAACGATTTAAAGCGCGATAAAAGCGATTTAATATTTTTTTAAAATAGCTATCTCTTAAATTTATTTTCATATTAATATTAATAATAATAATTTTTATTTATATTTCTAATTTAATTGTATTATTCAATGTTTTATAATTATTTTGTCATTAACATTTTTGATCTGTTACTTACCTACTTTAATTCATTTTTGTTTATGCTCATATTTTGTATATTCTTAAATTATTGTTTTTAAATATTTTATCATTTTTCTATACTTGAAATTATTTTTTAGTATTCATTTATTCCCGAAGATGATAGCATTGCTATCGAAACATGTAGAAATATTTATATATTTTAAATAAAGTGGTATATACAAAGTGTATTTTCAATTATATAATTAATAATGATGCCACAAAGTTATAAAGCATTTGAAGAAAATATATTAAATTAATGACCGTCATGACCGTCGCACTTCACTCTTAGTAACCTGGGCATCATTTATTTCCTTGAAGAATTAATCAAGTCGTGTTCGGGGCCGCGCAGCATTCTATCTCTCTACCAGCTCATGCTCTGCTCATCCCTCCACTGTCTCGCAGCATGACACCCTGTAACCAGGAGCCACTTAAATTAGCTTTGAGCTGCGGATAATGTCACTTCCAAAAAATAATTCGGTTCGCGGGAGTTAAGTTGTCATGGTTAATGCCTCCCAACATTGCTAAATTTTATCCTTCGTGAAGTACCATAGTGTCGACACATTTAGAACTGGTTTGATTCCCAATCTGACATTATCTTAAAATATTAAAACTTGCTCATTATTTATTATTTTTAAACGGTTAATTCATGGTGGAATTCCAAATTAAAATTAATATTTTTTTATTAAAAAAACATCCAAAAATATCCATTATACTGTAACCTTACTTGTATGAATTAATAGTATCTAACATATGAATGTAAATAGTAAACACATAATAAATTACCAGGGTAAAATGGAACTTGGAATATTGTCGTAGATATCCAAGGCGAACTCTGAGAAGGATATTACCTTGATGTGTATCTATTATAACATAATAAAATATTTTATAGACCCATAAAAATGTACCTGGTTACCCGTCGTTCACGTAACTACAGCATAAAGACTGCTATAAAATTCATTTTAGCAAATAAGACGAAAATCACAGGGAATAAACAAAACCAGAAATATACAAGCTGACACAAATGACATAATATAATTATTTTTTAAATCCATGGATTCAGTAAACAAACACAATGTAATCCGTCTTCCAGAGGGTAAAAAACCAACCCGAAAGTAGTTTTTAAAAACGTAATAGTAAAGAGTACCGTCAGCAATAAAATAATTGTCAATTGTAAATACAATATTAAAAAGCAATGGTACTCCTTCCTGATAACGATGCTATGTACGAGTATAACATAGATTTAGTTTTAATTGTGCCAGTCTGACGATGCCCGTGATAGGGTGAAACCGGTCCGGCCGAAAACAATAAGTGGAAAATAGTAACAAAGGTTTTTTACGAAAAAAAATCATTTTATAACTTGTACACTCAACGTGTTCATATTTAGTAGGTATATACGTACCGAACAATAGATTCACGTCATTAGTTCTGTATGCATCCGACATGTATCATTAAATTTATTTTTTATTTTTTATATGAGTACCACACAATAGTCCCAACTGCTCCCAACCGTCTGGAGCCAGTAAGACTATGGCATCCCCAATTGGGGAATGTTGTGAGGCTGAAGGTATTGGGGAGGGGAAGGAGAAGGGGAAGAGGAAGGTGGGGAATACCTGGATATTCAGATCTGGTCACCAAACACGGCTAAAAGCGATTTCAAGCAACGTTTCAATTCTGAATAGTGGTCTTTCACCAGGGCGATACTGAGAGTATCTACCACTCTGGAACGTGCGCAAATATGCTATATACTATTTTTAAATTAATTAATTGTGAAACAACACAAATTAATTAAATAAAAATTACTTGCGCACGCCGGGGTTTGAACCCGCGACCTTCGGATTCGTAGTCGAGAGCCTTACTCCACGACCATGGAGGCCGTCAAATTTAAGATTATATTATTATTTTTGTAATATTTAACTAACTTATGTACTTACTCCAATTTTTTATCATATTATTGCACGACATGTATCATGTCTGTAAAGGCAATAAATAAATGAACTAGATAAATCATCCTTGTGCAGGAAAGATCAATTTACCTTACTCTGTTTTTTTTTATTCATTAGAAACACATACACAATATTTACATAAAAGCATCATACATAATATATCATATATATGCACTCGACGTGTAAATATCTCTAATAAATGTGCTCACAACATGTGTGGTGTACGTAATAAAGTTTATGAATTGTTTAGTTACAAATAACGATGTTTATTTACCTATCTCACTGAAACTCGGTGCGTGCAATAACGATATTGTTTGTTTGCACGATGGACAAAACAAAAATATGTTAAAATGTAGGAGGCAAAATAATTTCACTAAAAAAGGTTCTAAGATTTTACTTGCTGTAAAATTAATTTTATTTATGAAGATTTAAAAAAATCATCAGCTATAGCTTTCTGTTATTTCTAATTTTGAATCTGTCAATTCATGGCGGAATTCCATACTTCATTTTAATATGGCTTTTTGCATTGAGATTTTAAATACATTTATAGAATTATATAATTGAAAATACACTTTGTATGTACCACTTTACTTAAAATATATAAATATTACTACATGTTTCGATAGCAACGCTATCATTAATAATTTTAAATAACAAGATTTGATCAAATATTAAGCGTCGCGTTTGAAGCGTGATGAAGTTATGGAATTTTAAGGAATTGGTATTATTTGCAAAGTGTAACTAAAATTTATAATTTATATGCTTAAAAAATTTACGTTGAATGCTTTCGATTCTTTCAATATGGTCTTGATATAAAGGTGTCCATATCGGTGTGCAGTATTCTAAGTGAGGGCGGATGTACGCTGTGCAAAGGGAGTATAGAGTATTTATGTTGCGAAAAGGTTTTGTAATACGAATTATGGATCCCAGTATTTTATTGGCTATATTGATAACCTCGTTAGATTATTTAATAAAATTTAGTTTCACATCCAGTATTACCCCAAGGTCTCGAATTGATTCTACTTCTATGATATGTGTTTCGTTTAAAGTGAAATTAAAATGAATTTTCTTTTTGTTTCGTGTGAATGATAATTTGTTACATTGTGAAATATTAATAACTAATTTGTTCATTTTGCAGTACACAAAAAGACGATTGAGGTCAGCTTGAAGTTTGATGCAGTGGTTGATTGAAATATATTTTTTTATCATCTGCGTATGCTAGGTAATTGGCATGTAAAAATCATTTGTGGATATCATAAATATAACCATTAAATAATAGTGGTCCTAAGTGAGAACCTTGAGGTATACCGGAGGGCACGATAAAAAAGCTAGACTTAGTTCCCTCTATTGATACACATTGAAGTCTGCTCTGGAGATATGAAGTGAGCCACCGAAGTAAGTCACCGTGAATGCCTATTTGATTTAATTTTTTAATAAGAATGGAAAGTTTAAAAAAAAAAATATGGTCTCAAACGCCAAAACAGCTGTCACAATAATAACACACTAAAAATACTTGCGGAACTTAATAATACCATTATTAAATTTGATTAACATTAAATTTAAAAAAAATAAATTAAATGCAGTTCTACGAATTAAACACACAAACAATTAATTAAGAATGGAATAGTTAACCTTATCGAAAGCCTTAGAGTAATCTGCATAAATTACATCTAGTTGATTTCTACTGTCCATATTGCCCGACTCACAATATAATTCCACTATATATTAACAGTTGCAAATATAGAAATATTAAAAAAGCAGCACTGTTTTTTTTTTTGCATCCTGTGGTCTATTGCTTTGCGACAACTTTATGATTGGGAAACGGTATTTTTTTTTTGTTCTGAAAATGTTGTTTTAATTTAATTTATTTAAGTAAAGCGCCCTGGATGCGACTCGCCGACGGTGCAAGATTCAAGACGATGTTTTAAAAATTAAGTCAACATGAATTTGAATTTACATAAATAGTAATAAAACATTTTGTCTGTGTTTTAAATCTCGGCATGTTTCGGGACCAATGGTCCTTTATTCACGATACAATGTATAGGTTCTAAAATAATTAAAATTTAAATGAAAGAATTTTTTGTTTTCAACCACTTTAAAATTTAAATTAATGCATTATCGACTGGTTTCGGTTTAACTCAACTTTTATCAGAAACAAACACATATAAACATTATTTGTGTAAAATTTATATACGTTTCTGATGAAGGATGAGTTGAATCGAAACCGGTAGATAATCCATTAATATAAATAAATAAAGTGGTTTAAAAATCTTTAATTTAAATTACAATGTCAAGCCACAAAGTGATTGCTTTCTTCAATAAAAAAATTATTGTACTTACATTCGAGTGAAGACATAAACAAAATTGTATAAATATGTGGTGGGAGGGGATTTAAGGGAGGGGGGTAACTAATTACATATTAAGTACTTTTAATAAATCTAGATGGTGGCCCTTTGCAAAAATTATTCGGTTATTTATTATGTTTAATTCACAAATAACGATTTTTCTTATTTCTTAAAATTTCTAGCACGATTTTTTGGTTAGTTAACTGTGCCTAAATCAAAGTGTTTTATTTTATGGTTGCAAAAGCTACTTGGCTTTATACTAAGAACTTGCAAATATTTGAAAAAGGTAAACACAATGAAAATGTTGTACTTCGCGTATGTACGGCAGTTCTTTGGAGAATGCCTCTCAAGTTTGGAATCCCAGGTACATATCACATACAGAAAGGATTGAGAAATTACAAAACCATTATTTTTCCACGATACCTAAATTTTCGGGGCTATCGTCCCCACTTGAGTCAGCCGCGTTTTTCGGGATTTCGTCACTAGAAAACCGTAGGATTTCCGCAAAGGTACTGTTTTTACAAAAAAATAGTCCGTAAAAATACTTGCAGAACTAAATAATAACATTATTAAATTTGATTTACGTCAAATTTAAAAAAAAATAATAAAAATAGCCACCCCTGTGATAGATTGGCCTGAATTACTTGAACGAATTCAGTTGAGAGTGCCTAACAGATATACCAGACAAAACCACAAACTAAACATTCCTCAATGCAACACTAACTAAAAACAAAAAAACCTTTATTCAGCGCGCTTCACATAATTTAATATTTTATACAGTGACTTCGACTTATCCAAATCAGCCCCTCCTAATTTCAAACCTAAAATACATAAAAATAACATTCAAACAATATATATTACTCTACGCAGACAAGATCCTTTCCCTTCCCCTCCCTCCCATCATCCTAACCTCATTCGCTAATCTTCTAACCTTTATTTTTTAATTGAATAATTTAAATACTTGAAATACGTGAAAATCTATTACTAGTTCATTTTTTAAATATGTTTACCTTAAATAATAATTGTTGTAAACTGTTGGTTTTCCAGATAAAATAAAATGAATCATTTTTATAAAGATGGTGCCACAAAGTAATTATGCAATTCTTGATGTAATATTTTGAATTTTTTTTTAATGTTTCAACTACAGACTTTGGACTATGTTTTGAGGTTACAGGGGAGGAGGGGAATGCGAAGGACACAGAGAAAGTTGAAAATACCTACTTACTTGATTATTCAAATCAAGTCATTTAACATTGCGGGAGCAATTTGAAATAAATTAAAATAAATGAGGTTTTCTACATAATATTCTCATTATTTTAATAGAAACTCAGGTGGCATTGCAGCAACATCACAACACCAAAGTGAACGCATTATTGTTACAAATACGATAAATTTACTGTCATTTTTCTGGCCTAGAATTTATACTCGTATAATGTTAGAAATAGTGTATTTGCACACAATGTTTGTTCAACTAAAAGTCACCTTCTTTGTAAGCAAAATTACCAATGATGTCAATAAAACAATAAATAGTACTCTAAAACAATACTACTTTCCATCCATAAATACAAAAAACAAGAAATAAGAACAAACACTCAGATTAGAAACATTACATCTCAGAGTCTAAACATATCCAACAAGGAACCACAAACACAACACTTGTACAATTAAACTTCTTACTGAACTCTACAACAATATCCCGCTATCCTTCAAAAATCACAACAACAATAATAAATTTAAAAATTAAATAAAACACTGGATACGTTACATAGGGAGATCTGAAATAGAAAATATATTAATACTAAACTGAAACCACATACAATAAAAAACACATAAATTTGTTGTAGACCACTTTTATTTTATTAAAACTCTACCGGTTTCGGAAGCACCCTTCCTTCATCAGGAGAACCACATAACTTGCGGTGAATCCATCGTAATGTCGGCCCACCCATGAAAATTTAAGGTCCATATGTATTTATTACTTACTGAATAAAATATATTTAATACGTTATTAACTATTTGTTGCATCCCTGAGTTTCGTCGTCCGCTGATAAAGCTGAGTGATACGTAACTTAATTTTATCAATATTACTCAATAATATTATCTTCTTTTTTAGTACTCAATTTTAAACGATCAGTACTAGCATTTTCCCTTCTATTTTTGTATAATGGCACTTAATATGAACTAAACTTTTCCTAAAACGGAATTTGTTCCTAGTTGGGTAGTCAAAGCTTTCTAAAATGTTGTTAAATAGAGTGTGCTTCAAATAAATAAATATTATTATTATTGTGGTGACTTACTGATAAGAAAGGTTCGCAGGTTCGCAAAAGATTGACAACATTACTCTGGAAGTTTGAGCATAATCTCCATACCGTGCAAGATGTACGACGTGTATTGTGAAATAGCGTGAAACCCGCAAATTAATTTGAAACAGTGGCATGTCCTAGGAATGGCGACGGAGGAGTTTAAATTACAATGTAACACCTCATAAAACTATTGTTCGGGAGATGAGAAGACACGCTTTAACTTAGATTGGCAACTCTATTCCATTAGCTGAGTAAAGACGCGAATCTCGTCAGCCGTCAGGTCCTGGGGCCGGGGGTGGGGTTGGTGTTGTCCACACACCACCCACTGTGCTGTGCTCGTTTGCTAAATTACGAGGTAATGCGAGACTAGGACTATCTGTCTAAGCATACTCAAGGAGCTATGATATAACAAGACGTTAAGGTAGCTGTACCTTTCGATTTTCTGTATTTCGCATTATATTTAAAGACGTGCCTTATGATAGAAGGAAATCATGCACTTCGTTTTTTAATTTATTTTTATTTAAGTACATAAAACAGGCAATATGCCCAAAACTTACACACATGAATGTTTACATAGTAATAATAATCAGTAGGTACAATAAACAACAAAAACATTATCTCGCAAAAATGATAATAAGAATGAAAAAAAAGTGAAAGGTCGAAAACATATTATAAAGTAGGTGTATAAACTGACTCCTTATTGTCACCTGTGCTGATGGTTTGATACTTAATAAAGGACATCATCACATTATCAGTTTGATATCAATGGTAAAACTTTTTTTTTTAAATTGGTTATTTGTGTCATCAAAAACATCTATTTCATTATTAGAGCAGTGTATAGTATTGTAATTTCTTAATATCCGCGGTAAAGGAGACAAATAACCCGTATTTGTGTGATAGGCTTTAATATAAAAATAATGTCAAATTAAAAGAAATACACTTTTTATGAATCCACTTTTCTTTTGTTATGTCAACTAGTTTCGATTCTGAACGTACGAGTACGAGTATAGACATCATGTCAATCCACAAAGTGTTTGCTTATTATGAAAAACATAAAAAAATGTACTTTATCCCGCTTGTTGATTTTCTCATTGGTATATTAATGTTGATTTGTGATAAAATGTTTGGTGTATCAATTGATAACTAATTAATCTCATTTCACATTTAACATTTTCATTTACATTGCCAGTTACATTCATCTTTTATTATTTTTTGGATTATAAGAACCCCTTAAAACAGTATTGGGGCTTACAACAATACTCTACTGACAAGTGGCGTGCTTTTGTTTTGATCCTGATTATTTTACGAATAAATTAAAATAAACAGGAAATAATAATTATTAAATATGTTAAATATAAATATTAAATAAAAGCATTTTTTTTTAAATAGCTATCCCTTGAATTTATTTTAATAATTATATTAATAATTAAAATATACATATATTTTTTAATGTAAATTTGTTATTCAATCATCGATAATAATTTTTTATCATCATTTTTAATTAATTACTTACCTACTTTAATCAATTTTTGTTTATGTTTATAATTTGCCTATTCTTACATTATTGTGTTCTATGTTTATCATCTGTCTATACTAGACATTATTATTTTTTTGTATTCTGTATATTCCTGATGATGAAGTTTCGCTTTCGAAACATGTTGATATGTACATTTTAATAAAGTGGTGATGACAAAGTAATTGTTAATTCATTTATTGTTCAAATTTTATTATTTTGTACATGTACTGTATGCCAAAGTAAAACCAATGATGGATTTCCTCCTTGTGAATTTACCTCCAATAAGACAAGATATTAAAATATAAATATAAAGGGAATTTATGATAAAATTCGTTATATAAAACAATCAATTTGTTTAATTTTTTTGTTAAGACCGACCGGTTTGTTCTATATTATGTTTTGTCTCATTCTATTTGTACACAGTGTGTATTTTTTGATTAGTTTAATATTGAAACCGGTCGATCTATAAAAATTCAGTAATTTTTGTTGTTACAAACAAAGTTTTTATTTTTTTATTTCATTAACATGTCAAACCACAAAGTGACTGCTTTCTATCAAAATATAAAAAAAAATATATAAAACAAAAAATCATTCTGAACTAGTCAGAAATACATTTTTTAGAGAATATTTTTAATTATGAAAAACATTGTATCTAATAATAGGCTTTCAGAAAATATCAGATTATCATATCATTATATAATATCAGAAAATATCAGATTATCATATCATTATATAATATGAGAAAATATCAGATTATCATATCATTATATAATATCAGAAAATATAATTATATAATATCATAATATAATATCAGAAAATATCAGATTATCATATCATTATATAATATCAGAAAATATCAGATTATCATATCATTATATAATATCATTGTATAATATCAGAAAATATCAGATTATCATATCTTTATATAATATCATAATATAATATAATTATATAATATCAGAAAATATCAGATTATCATATCAGAAAATATCAGATTATCATATCATTATATAATATCAGAAAATATCAGATTATCATATCATTATATAAAATCATAATATAATATCATTATATAATATCATTATGTAATATCATTATATAATATCATAATATAATATCATTATATAATATCAGAAAATATCAGATTATCATATCATTATATAATATTAGAAAATATCAGATTATCATGTCATTATATAATATCATTATATAATATCATAATATAATATCATTATATAATATCATTATATAATATCAGAAAATATCAGATTATCATATCATTATATAATATCATAATATAATATCATTATATAATATCAGAAAATATCAGATTATCATATCATATTGCATGAATAACATTTTATGAAATTATTTTATTAGGTACGTCAATAACTTCAGCAAGGACACGGCCTCGTGTTGAACAATATATTTATTGTAATTGTGAAGTGATTAAAGTTAGATGAAATATATCTACTCAGAAGAGTAGGTAGTTTAGTAGTGCAGTCATTCTTCCCAAAGGCATGATCGTTAGTAGGTTGGTCCTGCCTCTTGGAAAAATAAAAAAGCCTGTGCTGCCTAGCTCTGGTAAAGTTATCGGGGAAGTAAAACGTAATACGTTTCAGAACACCAGGATTGCAAATGTGCCCATTGAGAAGCTTATGTGCTACTAACTGCATTGCAATTTTTCTTCTAAGGTCTAGACCAGCCCTGGCCAACCCAAAAAGCACCCCGGGCCGCATTGACGACTTAAAATTTTCCAAGGGCCGCTCATACAGACACTATACAAAAATAATGACATTTTTTTTATCAC
This sequence comes from Halesus radiatus, assembly GCA_022606495.2. Taxonomy (NCBI): domain Eukaryota; kingdom Metazoa; phylum Arthropoda; class Insecta; order Trichoptera; family Limnephilidae; genus Halesus; species Halesus radiatus. The sequence continues at coordinate 78,267 of JAHDVE020003126.1, read as the reverse complement.
AACAAACGGTATACTTAATTCTTTTATTTTAAAGAAATTCTGAAGTACCCGATACTGAAAAAAAGTTTTACATTGAACCGCTTTATATTATTGTCGAATTAAATCTTATTTAGCAACTTCGGGCATTGAATATCACTGTTAATTATTTTATATAAGAAAAATGCATCTATGTCATGCCTCCGTACACTCAATGTTAATGAATCAATTTATGGGGTACGAAGTACGAAGCTGCCTCTACATAGTAATTATTGCTTAGATTTCATAATGAACCATTCATAAAATGGAGACCAAATAACTGATTCGAATTCCAGTTGGCTGTGTTGCTGTACGTAAGCAAAATAAAGTTGCAAAACTGTTAATGTTATAGGAAAATGTTAAAATTAAATAAATTAATAATTGGATTAAATAAAGTTACCGAAGATTGTTGGTAGTGGTAAAATGATTATTTATAAATTCTTAATTTTTCATAATTTCTCATTATATAGGATACATCGACTACAATGTTATAATTATGTATTTGATTTACACGATACTTGTGAAGTGAGATGAGATTAGTTAGGATGTTACACGACCGGGAAACGAGAAAGAAATAAAATTTTCAAAGCGATTTGAGATTTATATAATCTCATTGGTTTTCTTGTTTTTCATATGTTTCTGCAAATAGAATCTTTTGAACAAGCACTTATCAGGTGACTGTTAAGTAGGTACTGGCAGGTAACTACAATGTTATTAAAAAGTTTAGTGTTTCTACTGATGAAATATTTCATTTTGACAGCTTTATTCGTGATTTATTGTATGATGGTGTTTTTTTTTAACTTATTCACTAAGTTAATCATGTAAACAGTTTTTTTTTTAAAATTATTTTTTAATATGTTTTTAATTAGCCAAATGTTTAATATTTTGAGATCCAATTAAGATTTTTCTAATAAAATTTTTCAGGTTTTTGCCAAAGTAAAATATTGCATTTTCAGCGGCGTACAAGAATATTTTACCATTTAGATTTAATTGACATACATCATTTATATATATTTGCCCCAGTATGGAACCTTGAGGAACTCCGTAGTGTATGCTATTGAGATGACAGTTTTTGTCTTCTATGCTAACATATTGTTTTCTATTGTTTGGGTACGAATTTTAAGAGCAGGACCAGATACATCTGTTTTTTTCTATTTTTTTGACCAATATTTCATGACTCGCGGTATCGAAGGCTTTTTGGAGTTCTGCTAGAATTGCTTGACATAATTTCCATTATCTATGCTGGTTCTTAGTTTATTTATAAGGTCATTAGTTTCTGAAAGAGTGTTTGACTTTTTTCTAAATCCGTATTTTTTAGCAAATAGGAGTACGTTTTCTTTAAAGTTATTTAAGCTATCGTATATTTTTGATAAAATCGGTAGGACAGAGATGGGCCTGTAGTTGGAAGTTTGAGTTTTTAAGGACATTTATATATTGTAATATCCCTTGGTATTTTGGAACTTTATTTACAATATATTTCTTTTTTTATCATTTTTAATAAATCTTTTGTTATTCAGTCTGGAAGAAAAGTTTTCTTTGTTTTTACTATTGGGGAAATGTAATAATTGATTTTGTTTATAATGTTGTTTAAAAAGTGATTGTAAGGCTGCTCTCTGACGGTCCGGTGAGGGATGAACTTTTCACTCGCTACTGGAGACACTGCGCAGAATAGTCCCATAATGGACTGCGTTGCAAACCGTTACCTTACTTTATCAAACTTGACTTTTCGGTGCAGTGTCTGCAGTAACGAGTGAAATGTTCATTCCTCACCGGACCGTCAGAGAGCAGCCTTAGTGTGGTTATATTCTAGTTTAGTGTTGAGGGTTATTCCAAGATCACGAATGTCTGAGACTGTGACAGTATTGTTGTAATTTAAGGAGTATTTAAATATTATTTTATTGTTATTTCTGGGAAGACAGTGTGCTGAATAATATGCATGAGAAGATTATATAAATGTTCATAGTGTGTGCAAGAACAGAGATTTGAGGCCATCTTTTCTGAATACCCTTAGGGAGAAATGGAGTAAAGTTATCAATAGTTAAAATTTCAAATATATTATGACACTTGTCGCAATTGTGTAAGATTTTTAATAAAATGTCGTAGCTCTTATCGTTGATATGATTTAAATATACGTTGCAAGCTATCTTGCTTGCTTGCTTGCTTGCTTGCTTGCTTGCTTCAGCTTACCTTTCACTGATTTGCCTTAAAAACTTCTCGATTCTCGTATCTTTAGATCTATTGAACTATAAATTATTAAGTCCCGGTACCTTTGTTTTAGATAATTCAGTTGAATTGCTTACTGGAACCCTCTATATGGAAAACAAGCGAGAGTTTGGGAAAGCTCTCTGGATTTAAAGTTTTATCTGCATCCCGCGCCGAGGAGCGGCTTATCCTATCACGGATCTGATCTAGATTTAGAGGTTCGATCTTTCTTCTCACCGAATGAATCTATATTGGGATCGAGGCAGCCTCCATTCAAACCGTACCCTCCAAACTCCGGACTCTGCTGTCCCCAGGTAAAACGATCCGGCTTATACTTTCTACTTAAAACTACACACCACCGCTAATTATTATTATATTGGAACGATGTCTACGTATTTACGTAAGCAATATTTAAAAATATATTTTTTTAAGTGTCCTTTGTTTGTGTTCTTTGGAACACCAGTGAAATTAACTAAATATAGAACGTTCTTCTGAATCGTTATCTCACTTATCTCTGGGATCACCGTAAAGCAGGCGTTGTACTGTAAGTAAAGTAAGAGCTGTGTACTGCCGTGGTAAGTAAAAACACAGTAATGACCGTGGGAGTCCTTCTCCAGAATGAAGGGTCGAGTTTTATTGAACCTTTTAGCATATTTGCAATTGGCCCGATGTACTGATTTTTTGCAAAATACTCGTAGACACTATTCTATATTACCACTGTAAAAAAGTTTTTATAAAATAACAATATCTGCAAAAAATTGCGTTTTATGTTTTTACTGTGTTTTTACTTACTAATTGTGAATGTTTGTCAAGTAATTGTGCTAAGTAAAAACGTAGTATCTACATACATATATCTAATATTTAACTACGTTTATAAGTTCAACGATATATTTGCTTTATTATTTAATAGGTTAATATAAATATAAGATATTAAAATAATTTAAAGGAAAACTTTTTTTATTATGTTCAATTTTAACAAGTAAAACTGCATTTGAATTAAAAGTTATTGCTGATAGCTATATATATATATATTTTAGTAATCATAATAAATAGATATGTTTTAGTAATAATAAAATCTGAATAGAATTTATAATTACTATGTATAATTAATAATACTAATAATATCTGTATTTAATTTGTAATTAACAATAACTCTACATAATTAATAATAACTGCACATGCATAAATAATAATAACTATATATAATTAATAAAAACTATATTTAATTAATAAAACTATACGTATACAATAAAATCAATGTATAATTAAAAATAACTATACATAATTAATAATAACTATGTATAATTAATAATAAAACATATTTAATATTAACTGCATGTAATTAATATTAACTATATAATCTTTAATCATTAGTTCTTATAAATAATAATATTATTGAATAGGGATGCTATTTGCTTCTTACTCCAATCCAAAACCTTTGTCTTTCCTTGAGTGTGATTCCACCGCCTTCGGAATCGGATTCATTGGACTCGGCCGGCCGTAACGACTCTCCTTTATGCCGCGCCTGCCGTGAATCTACATAATGCTTAATAATTTTTACTAACTAATTATGTTTAAAGTACATAACGTAATTGGTAACTTACTTAATATTGGGTAATCTCTTATCTAAATCTCTTGTTAAAACTATGCACATACTGAAATTTTTAATGAATGTCATCCGCTTAACGACAGCTGATAGCTGTCACCCGAGAGAACCAGAATGGCAGTTAAGCAATAAGTTTTTAAGCCTAAAGAAAAGGATAAGGAATTTTCTTTAAAAAGAACAAGAATAGCGCTCTCACAGACCTCGGGTATCCTTATTTTACACACCGCCACCGTACAGAAAACGTGAAGAATTAGAACTTGGATAAGTCTCATCTTTGAATTTGTCGCTATCGTATTTTGTTACTTTGCATTATTCATATTACAAAGGAACAAACACTATTAGTCCCCGAAGAACCATAAAAACCTTGTCCCGTGAAAAAGGTGTTAGTTTTCATTATGTATATGATCATTAAAGGAGAGATAAATCGCTGGCGATATATTCATTAATAAGGAACGAATTAGATTTCCGGTAACCTTCAGATTAATTTTTGTTTTAATTAGAAACATTACACTTTTCTTTACCCTTCCTCGGGAGCTGTGCCCGGGCCGTCCGGGGAGCCGGCAGGGGGAGGGGGAGGATTGGGAACAACCCCACCCACCCCAGGTAGGGGTGCTGTTAGCTTTTAGCGTGGCAAACATATTATACAAATAATTCAGCTTTAACCGTTCATGCAAAAGTCTCAAATTTTTGGCAAATCTGAAATCTTCCTGTAAAATCGGCTTTGGAAAACTCATTTTAATAATAAAAATATTTATTCATTTGAAATACAAATTATTTAACATCAACATTTAAGAAAGCTTTGCCTGCCCAACTAGGAACAAATCCCATTTTAGGACAGTCAAATTGACAAGTTTAGTTCATATTAAGTGCCATTATACAAAAATGGAGGAAAAAAAGCTAGTATTGGCATAGTATGGTAATATAATATATCTAAGTATAATAATTAAGTAGAAGGAGATGATGTATATGTGTTTGATCGGTACTGGTTGGTGCAATGAGGAAAAAAATGCGTTTAAACTTGCGTACTAAAAAAAGACAATATTATTGAGTAATATTGATAAAGTTGAGTTAGCTTTATGAGCCGACGACGAAACTCAGGGATGCAGCCCGAAGAGGATGCTGCAAATATTCAACAATATATAGAATATATTTTATTCAGGAAGTACAAAAAGCAACATCACTAAATTGTTTATAACCAAATGTTTGTCATTTACTTGGTTAGGGTTTTTAATCCAGTTAAGATCTTTTCCCAAAGAGCACACGTCATAATGTTTTTATTAATTTTTTTATTTAAAATGATCATTTTTTAAATTTATTTATTTAAATGATAATTTATTTATTTAAAATGATTATTTTTTTACAATTAGTATGTAAATAAAACATGATTAAAATAAATAAATAAAAAATAATATAGAAGACTGATACAGTAGTTTGAGGTAATTTTTTAATTTATGTTGTAATTCATGGATATTTTCTATAATTTTAAGATTAGAAGGAAGATTGTTAAAAAAAGCTATTCCTAGATATAGGCAGGTGTTTTGCGTATGCTTAGTGTTGAATTGCGGGATTTTAATGTTATGCTGATACCTTGCGGATATATTAAATTGTAATTTATTTAACGTTTTTTCTTTAAAATTTTGAATAATTGCATATTTTTTATAAATTTTATCTACTGTAAGTACATTTAATATTGTAAAAAGGTTTTCAGTGGAAAATGTTGATGGTTTTTTTTAATTACCTTTATTATAAATCTTTGAATTTTTTTAAGTGGAATTATAATATTATCATATGTCCCCCCAATGATGGCAATAGTAATAAGGCCAAAGCGCCGCAGTATTAGTTAGATAGAAAAGATGAAGGATATTATACAATTCCCAGGATATTGTTATAAGCCCTAAATAGACAAAGGATTTTTTAAAAATCCATAAAGTAAATTTGCACAAAAATTGAGTTTTTTTGTTTGTTTTTAAGTGATATGCATTTTTCAGTTTAGTGTAGATTAATAGTGACTTACATCTGAAAGTTGTATTTAAAAGTGTACATATGTATTAATGAGCATATGTTCGCGTTTGACCCTCCCTAAATGGAGAAGCCAAACATTGATCACTTTACGCAGTTTATTCGCAGCACTTTTAACACGATTCAGTTGTTTCGATTTTGGATATTTCATGTTTTTTAAGGAATGCGGCGCATCCCTCTATGTCTATAATAATAGTTTATTTTGTATTCCACTACGCAGAAAAATATTTTTACTAGGACCTTTACCATTCCATAGAATGCACCCCTATTTTTTAATGGTTTACATTATAGTCATGACGGCTGTAAACATCTTACCTCGTTATACAGATCTAAAATACAACTTTTTTTTACCTCGGAGGAAAAAATAGTTAATAAATAATTAATTACTAAATTGCGTAATTTAATTAATATTAGAGTTAAGGAACACCTAAGTTGTTTAAATAGTTGTACGAGACGTGTAGGCCCGCACAAGGGACTGTAAATATTTAGGCACCGGCACACAGGGATGCATTTCTATTGTAATTCGCTAGTCCTCCTGAGAAAGGTGTTTGGTAGTTTGTGGGGATGTCGTCGCCCGGAGCGTACTTGATTTGTAGCACCGGCCAGAGTGGTCGATCGCTTGAGGTGGTGTCAGCTGTCATATGAGCGAGGTTTGCTGCGTATCCGGGACGGCTTTAGGGTCGGACCGGTCGCTGCAAGCTCGTAGGTAGGTTGGGTGGCTGTCGGGCTCAGGTTGCGGCATATCCGGGGACGGCTTTAAGGTCGGACCGGTTGGGCTCAGGTCTTTCGCCTGGTGAGGAGAGTGGGTCTGGGTAGTGTGAAGATCTCTCACTTGGTGAGGAAGGCAGGTCCGGGTAGATTGAAGATAAATGATGGTGGTCGATTTTCACGGTGAAACAGCGTTACAGTAGAGATGTTACTTGGTCAGGGTCGTGAGCGGGAATAGAGTGCGTGCCTATGTGCGTACGATTTTTATAGGGCGCAGGTAACATTATTTGTAGGTGTTATGAAATCATTGCATTTTGTGATGTAATTTTGACTTGTTTATGGAGAAATATAGATCTTTGGCTCGCTTGGTATTGCATTTTGTTGTGCAATCTTGACATGGTTATTTACACATGTTGTGCAACAATTTATATTTGGTTATAAAGAAATATGTTTTATCTGTTTAAATTAATTCAATCTAGATACGTTTGATGCAATAGTAATAATTATTCCGAATTTGCCAATTATATTTTGGAAACTAATTATTCTTTTAAGGTTTAAATTTTTTACATTTAAATACAACCGGCTTAGAATTAGACAAATTTGAAATCTTAGAAATTATAAAAAAGTGTTAATAGTCAATTAAATATATTAATAATAAAAAAAATAAAATAAGTAGCTACCTCTTGAATTTATTTTCATACTAATATTAATAATAAGATTTTTTTAATTTTTTAACATAAATTTGTTATTCAATGTTTTATAATAATTTTTGATTAATTACTTACCAACCTTAATTAATTTTTGTTCATGTTTATAATTTGTCCATCCTTTAATTGTTGTGTCCTATGCTTATCATTTGTCTATTCTTTAATTGTTGTGTTCTATGCTAATCATTTGCCTGTACTTGACATTATTATTTTTTAGTGTTCTGTATATTCTTGATAAGGAAAGCATCGCTTCCGAAATATGTTGATATGCATATATTAATAAAGTGGTGATTACAAAGTAATTTTTGAATTCATTTTTTAATAAATAGTTTTCCAATAATTGGCAATGACTGATTTTTATGAATAGTATTTATAAACTGCACCTATGTTGGTCGTCATTACTCGCAGTGATTTAGCTGTTAGTTTGGATATTGGCGTGCAAACGTTCATTTCACGCTAGACTGTAGGTAAAGCCGTTTTGACGTTGCGACCATTCGTTAGAAATATGATTTGATAATTTATTGGCTTTCCGCCTTCAACAGCAATCCATTGGAAAATGGCTGCAACGCAGATAGCCGCCACTAAACAATGTTAGTGTTTGGTGATTTTCACGGATTTGGTTTTCTGGATCAAATCAAATGTTTAGTATCGGTAATAAAAAAAATTACACTTTTAAATATATATTTGTAATAAAAGAAAATGCTCGGTTTCATTCTTAGAAATACCAGAGACTTCAGGAATATTTCAACAATAAAATTATTATACTCTTCCTTAATTCGTAGTCAAGTCGAATATAATTCTTCTATATGATCCCCTCACTATAAAATCCACTCCGAATCCATTCAAAAAGTTCAACATAAATTTCTAAGATGTGTTAACTATAAAATCGGATTACCTGTTGAAACTATAATTACAATTACTTAATGAAAGAACTAAGATTATTAGAACTCTCAGATAGACGACTTGTTTCTGACATAACTTTAAGTTTCAAAATTGTTAATGGTATTATAGACAGCTTAATTACATTTAATATTCCAACTAGAACTACTCGATTTAAAATTTTATTCAAATGTTTAAATAATTTCAGGATTGAGTCATTCAAAATTTTATTTTGTTTATTTATTCTTAAATTTAATTATGAAAACAAAAACATTAGCCACCCATCTCACCAAGACAATCCTGTGTTGAGATGAGCGGCTTTACAAATTAATAATAATCAGTAAATTTCAATAAGCTAACGATAATACATGAATTATTTTTTTATTAAATATTTATAAGTAGATAATAGTAAATAAATTATAAAAATCAGATAATAATAATTAAATAAAATAAAGTAAATATAAATAAAATAAAATAATAATAAAGTAAGTAAATAATGATCAGTAAATAGTAATAAGCATGCAATAATACACATTAAGTATTAAGTAATTATTGATAAGTAAATACTAATAAGTATATAAGAATAAAAATAGGTAAATACTAATAAGTAAATAAAAGTAGGTAAATCATAATATGTAAATAAAAATAGGTAAATAGTAATAGTAATAGTAATTAAATATTAATCTGTAAATGCAATATGTAGGTAAAAAAAAAATATATACATATATAAGTAAATAGTAATAAGTAGGTAATAATAAGTAAATAAAAATGATAATATCGAGCACATATAGTTTCAACATTGATTACAACATAACGGAAAACATGGATAAAGCGAAATCACCATTCTCAGCTAGCATAGACTTTTTGACCATTTTTTTAAATAAATTTAGCATATCCATTGTTTTAATGTTGTCATTGAGCCTATTATATAACAAAGGAGCTTTACAAGAAAAACTCCTTTGTCCAAATAATGTTCTGTTACTTGCCGGCTTATACATTAGTAAGAACCCATTCTATTATTATGCACTTGTTATGACCTTATAGCAGTATCAATATTGTTAAAAAAATTACAGAGGGCCTGTATTATGTACAATTGCCTTACTGTCATAATTTTACTTTCACTGTATAATCGGTGTGATGAATATAAAAAACATTTATTGTACATTATTTTTAAAATTAATTTTTGAGCAACATTTAGGGACTCCAGGGTAGTCTTGTAACATGAACACCAACATACGGTATTGTATGAAAGAAGAGATTGAACAATAGCATAATATACAGTTTTTACTATAACTTGGTCCAACATATTTCTTAGAGCCTTGAAGATATAGGCTAGTTTTCTTATTTTGTTTGTTAATGCAGCAATATGATGGTTCCATTTTAAATATTTATCAATAATTAAGCCAAGATATTTGATATTGTCTACTCTTTCTAAGGATTGACAATTGCACTCGTGTACACAACAATACATTCTTAAGGAACGGTCCACAGAGGGTTGACTTACGGAGGAAATGCTAAAAGTAATATATTTAGTTTTTTGTGTGTTTAAAGTTAAAAGGTTTTGATCAAGCCACTTTTTAACAATCTTTAATCCTAACTCACACTTAGCATAAGTTTCATCCCAAGTATCACTAGCAAACACCAAAACAGCATCATCTGCAAATACAACGGAAGAACCCAAGAATGATAATTTACAAAGGTCTTTAATATACAATAAAAATAAAATTGGACCTAGAACACTACCCCGAGGAACACCATGTAAAATTGATTTATTTGAACTAATATGATCATTAATCATTACTCTCTGTGTTCTATTCCTAACATAAGTTCTGAACCAATCTAGTGCTTTATTAGCAACACCCATTGAATTAAGTTTTTTAGAAGAGTAGACTTCACGCATAAGGTAATACTTTTTCAGACATAGTAGATATGTTCAACTGCTTGGAATACAAATACAAACAGACGATTATTAAATACACCCTCAACAATTATTAAGATATGTGTCTATAGTATAAGTATCAGTGAATGTGAGGTATGTTTTGAATATTCGCCTCTGTAGCTGATTACTCGGAATTGTACTTACACTATGTTATTCCTGTATTTGTTGACGAGACAAATGAAATATTTAGTTGTTGTATTTCATGAAAGCTAACTATTTTATATATGTACCAACTGTGATTTGTTTGCGCTTTTGTTATTAACTAAATATGTTAAAGCCTATATAGGGCGTATATAACATAATAAATAAATAAAGACTTTTTAAAGACATAATTAGTTTTAACATTTTTTATTTTAATTTGGAGTTCGAGAAGTTGAAATAATTGCTAAAATCGTTGAAATATATACAAATTTTATGAAAGCAAATTATGCTATTCCATTGACGATTCGTTATCATTCCTCATATTAAAGATATCTGTTAAAATCACAGTCTTTGAAATCTGCTAAATTGAAAAACTTAAGGAAATCAATTACCTATTGATAAAGAAAGGGTATATTATTTATACTAACCGCAATAACACCATTGTTGTTTCTTTGAAGGAATTCCTTGATTCCTTCCCCTCGGGCAATACCAGTCTCGGCCCCCCCTGTTACTCCCACAAGTCCCCCGTCAGCCCCACCCCTAGCCCGGGGGGGAGGGGGTAGAACCTTGTACGCGCGCGCCTCGACCCCCCTTCCAGCCCTGGCTCCTCCGGACAAGGACTCGTTTAGAAGCGAACATGTGAAAAAAGGTCGGTTGTATTTTGAGTCGACTAGCAAAACTGAATATTATTTATGTGTAATGCATAACAGTTGAATAATTTACAGGTTCGTCCATTTCGGGAGCTCCGTGGCAGAGTGGTGGAAGCCTTGGCTGTGTGCCCAGAGGCTGCGGGCCCTTACGAGTGTACCGTACGAGGTGTTGATATCTAAAACAAAACGGATCTTCGGGATGCATCCACGAGTTTCGTCGTCGGCTCATAAAGCTGAGTGATACGTAACTCAATCTTATCAATATTAATCAATAATATTATCTTTTTTTTAGTAGTCAATTATTAACGCATTTTTTCCCTCGTAGCACTAACCAGTACCTATCAAATACATATAAATAATTGTTTACTCCATAATATTTGTTTTTCTCATCTCTTCGTAAGTACGTTCATAAGTTTTTTCTGTACTGTCCTTCACATCTCTTTGTACTTATTAATTATACTTTTTTATAGATCCATTATATTAACATAGTATGTCAATAATAACTTTTTCCCTTCTATTTTTGTATAATGGCACTTAATATGAACTAAACTTGTCAATTTGATTGTTCTAAAGCGGGGTTTGTTCCCAGTTGGGCAGTCAAAGCTTTCCTACAATTTATTGTTTAATAATGTGCATTAAAAAAAAAGAAATACCATGATAATTGTATTGCATATAATTATCCTGTCTAACTGGAGAATACCTTCATACTTAGTTGTATTATATGGAGTCATTAATCACCTGATTGACAGCCCTGCCATCGTTGCCACTATTAAATTACATGTACCGACGAGAAGCACGAAGCAAAATGTAAAATATTTCTGCAACACGTTCACAACTAATTATCAGTCTCATTCACTAGCCAATAGGATCCATGATCTGGGCAACAAGTTTGGAGACATTGTTAAAATGTTTACTGACTCCATTTTTCAAATTAAATTGTAATCTGTACCAGTACTTTGACAAATCTTACAAAGTATTGTGTCGTAGGTAATGCAATGTTAATGATTTGTGTTATAATTCTGTTTTTATTGTCACCAGAAACGGGCGGTCCGTTTGATAGATTCGATTTTCTTAACAAACAAATATTTTATATCAGTTATTAATATTTAATAACTGATTGCAATCTTTGGAGCACAGACGTCAGGTGGGAAAGATGTCCTTGTTCTATCGGTATTGGAAGACTCTCTGAGGAACTATCGTTATTTATCCTTTCGGCATCGGTGCGTAGTCAGGAAACACGCCAAACGCGCGCCCAACACTTGCACACTGTTGACATTTGTCACATGAGAACGGGTCGCTTCTATGCTCGGCTGTGGAATGATCTGCTGGCCATTGTGTTTCTTCCCTCCTACAACATGGGTATTTTCAAGACCCAAGTTCACTCGTTCCTATCCTCTAAAAGACCCTCTACATAGCATACCCAAAGATGATATAGGCCTCGAGGGAAATTATTTCCCTCAGGGCCTCCTGTGTGAAGTTACCGTAAAAAAACAAAGTGATCCGAAATCCCATATTTCCCTCCCTTGTGTGAACATTAACAATCTTATTACTTTTAAAAATGCTCGTATGTGGTACGGTCTGCAATTGGGGCTTTTAAGGTCTATTCACGTCTACTGGTACGGCACAGAAGGGAGTACTTACATTACACAGTGCGTGAATGTGTTCATAGATAATGTAAGAAACTAATTTTTCCCTGCCTGCCACTTTGCGTGTCTGCACTGCGCGGTGCTGGTAGACGTGAGTCGAACTTTATTCTCATTTTGTCACACTTTTTCTGAAATTGTTTCCATACAAATATTGTATGCCGCTTTAAACAGAAGCTTAGCTTCCGTTGGTGAAACGCTATTAATGAAGCATTTCAAAAAAACAGGTTTTAGGCAGGACCCCATCCTATGACATGATAAAGAATAATATAACACGAAGGTAATACTTCTGTGGTAAGCAAAAGCAGAGTATCTCCATAGGAGTCTTAAGGAAGATACTGTGTTTTTAATTATGACGGCAGAATAGAGTTAACCTTTGTATTGCTGTGTCTCCACTGTATCCTGTTATAGCCTGCAGCCTGTAGCCTGTAGCCTGTAGCCTGTATCCTGTTATAGCCTGTAGCCTGTACCGGCGACAGAAGGCGAGAGGTATGGGAAGAGGGGGACGACACCCGCACTTTCTATTGCATCTCATCGGATGGAGGGTCGTGCGTTATCCCTTCGGCTCCTGTGCTAATGGAAATTCCTGTTAATACAGCGATATTTGTATCGCCCGGTGTGCATTAGTTTTTGTAAATCTTACTAATAGTAAATATTATAGATTGTTAAAATTTATTTATTCCCATGGGTTCAATCAATTTACTAGATTTCTACGAGTATATACCATTCACTGTAACGGTTAAGGATGGCTTGGAATCGAATTCAAATCGAAAGTTATTTCAAATTAATTTCAAATTCCCATAAAATATTACGCATTTGTCATCAAAGATTAGATTATTGCAACTTAATAGTCTTGATCACGTGAAGCGATTTCGTCACTGCTACGTTGCCACGGCGAGTGATGGCCACTTGTTGTATCCGCTAGTAGACAGTCACATGGAGCTACTTAAACTGCGAAGGTAGCACCGAGTGAAATCCCTTAAAAGTCGAAAAATACATGAAACAAACTAAAAACATTCAACAAATAGTGATTTGAGATGTCAGACGAGGCAAAAGTAGTGCCGTGTAGCAGAGTAAAGAGCGCGTGAGAGGTAACTGGATCGAGTGAATGCCAAAATCGCGCGTTTATTGCGATCAGAATTGAATATGTTCTAATCAAATCGCCGCTATCTTGTTGAGTTACTCGTAGCGAATATCTTGTCGCACGAAGCGATTTCGTCACTGCAATACAAATAGCAGCGACGAAATCGTTCCGTGTGACTGAGGCTTATCGGTTCTTGAAACATGGTTGGTGGTTAACCCATTCCTATTTCATTATGTCCAGGCTTTTAGCCACATCTTCAACCCTTAATTCATCTCTTAGCCGTTTGTTTGTCTAATGGTCTCTTAGACTTAGGCCAACAATCCGTCTCTCCGGACAACTTCCATTAAACATGATTTGACAGCAACTTACCGATTAACCCACGAACAAACGGGGACAAAGGTACGAATACTTATGGTGCATGTGAACATAATCGAGTTTTTTCTACAAGATTCCATAAATACACATATTTAATTAATAGTACCCTGGCACAAAAGAGTTTCCAGCTAGAATGCCCCACGTGCGTGAGAGCGAGGCGGCGGAGTTTTCCCGCCCCTCGTGCCTCCGTCTCCCTCGCACCAGTGGCGTTGGCCGGGGCGAGGTTCCTGCGACGGCCGCTAGGGGCGCCAGTCGGCGGCTCGGAGGCGCGGAGGTTCCACGCTCGCGCTGATTGAGGTTATGTCACTTTTCTTCCAATTAACACGATCTGAATAACATTGTGGGAGTAAAACAAGTGCAGAGACAATATGTGTAACTGATAACAGGAATGTAGCTGATACATAGTGTAATTTTTAATTTTCTTAGGAATAAAACCGGTCAGTATTAAATAGAAGCTGTGATTTCAGAGCATTGTAAACAATGAGTGAAAGGAATAATATTAAAAAATAAAAATTAAAAATAAACTGTTGTAACTTGGATGGAAAGCTCCATTATCGTAATCGGTAAGTTTAAATGAAAATGTATTTTTCTAAAATTTTTGTTGGTTTTTTTGCATGACGTTTTGAAATTTATATACCTGTTAGCGTCACATACTAAGGTACCTACAACAAAATTAGGAGAAAAATATTGGCTAGTGTAAATGAGTGCAGGGATTGGTACCTATTTATTATAACAAATGCAAAATAAATTTACGCCCACCAGTGAAAAATTTATCGCGAGCTAATTTTGTAGCACTTTCGCGAAGGTGTTATTTTTTTGTTAGAAATCATTAAAATAAATCGAAATAATGAATACATAAAATATCAGGTTTGGAGGTGTTGTTGATGTATTTGCTGACTCCATTTATACAGTCATCCATAACAGCACTTTGATGTATTGTAGCGTGGGGAATGTAGCCTTGATGTTTTGTGATATAATATTGTTATGATTTTCTATTTTACGTCACTTTTAAACGTTTGAAAAAGATTATTCATTGCTTTATGGTTTAGATCTATTACTTTTTATCTATTACATTTTTGATTTATTACTTACCTACTTTTATCCATTTTTGTTTATGCTCATATTTTGTATATTCTTAAATTATTGTTCTAAAATTTTTTATCATTTTTCTATACTTGAAATTATTTTTTAGTATTCATTTATTCCTGAAGATAATAGCATTGCTATCGAAACATGTAGAAATAATTATATATTTTAATTAAAGTGGTGTATACAAAGTGTATTTTTAATTATATAATTAATAATGATGCCACAAAGTTATCAATCATTTGAAGAAAACATATATTAAATTACTTGTAAAACGGTATTAATGTCGATCATCCTTCAAAGTTTTATGTTTTGAAATGGCGTACTTCATTGCTCCGCAAGAATTTAATTATATATTTATTATAAATATAGAAATATAAAGTTATTTTAGTGATGTCTCATGCGCCATGCTAGAGATGACCCTGTGCTATGGCGGACGGAGTTACAATATGGATAAATTGTAATAATTAAATTATATAAAATATTTTAAATTTTTGAAATTTTTTAAAGATTTGGGGGAATTTAAGAAAAATTTAAGAAATTCGCATTTTAAGGAATTAAGAGAATTAAAATAATCACACTATTAAAAATAAATTCAGGTAATTAAAACCATTCAAATAATTAGAAAAAAAAAACTAAAATAATGAATTAAAATCAATAAAATAATTAGAAGTAATTTAAAGAAGTGGAAGGATATATATATTTTTTAGTAGTTATAAAATTATCAAATAGGTCAATTAAAATAATGGAAATGAGTAGAGAACTAATATTAATAGAAGTTTTTAATTATTTTTAAATGGAAGGAATTGGAATAGATAGAAGATAAAATGATTAAAAGAAATCGAAAGAATTAGGGGAGGCTAAGGAATCGAAATAAATCAGAAGAAGTAGTAACATCAGCATAAACAGAGGAATGACAGGAATTATAATAAACAATATTAATTTAAAATATTACATTATGGGGACGGGGGAGGGGGATTTAAAAAAATATCATATTTCACAACTAGGTCGAATGAAGTATCGTTTACTATGGATTCATCTATGTTGAATCAAATGGCATCTCCAAGACTATAGAATTAATATTTGATGATCTTCAATTCTACTGTCAAGGTGGATGCATCACCAAAGTTTCATGAATGTAGCTATTTTGTCATTCATAAAACCTTATTTTACCTGTACTAATAATAAAAAAATAATATTCCTGACATAAACATGATAGTGGAGCGCAACGCAATAAGTAGCTCTATGTAGTTGTAATGTTTCGCGATCACCCCACTAGGAGAATACCTCACTAGGAGAACACCTCACTGGGAGAACACATCACTAGGAGAACACCTCATTAGGAGAACACCCCATTAAGAGAATACCTCACTATGAGAACACCTCACAAGGAGAACACCTCACTAGAACACCTTCCTGTGCTGAGGTGTTCGCGTGTTTTAGATTGTTGGGTTAATAGTGGTTACATAACATCATAATAATATGTAATACGAAAGAAAAATATATAAATTTGTAAAATGACAAGTTTTCTCATTTAAAATCAGATACGCCGGTCCTCTATTTTAGGGACTAGCGATGTTACGTCGATTAAAAAAACAAGTAAGTACTGACATCACGTGTAAACATATTTATATATTTATGAACAGCACCAAAATAATGCTTAGGTCTGAATTAAAGGCTTCATACTATTGTACTTACATCCCTTTGTCTGTACTGTATCCCTGCAGGTGTAGTGCTACACACCTCCCCGCGTCCCCTATTGGTAGTCTAACCCCTGGAGAAAACGAATAGATGATACTGGCGGGTTTACGACTATTATCACAAAAAAGTAGCTATGCATTCCCGAAGGGAGAGGTAGACTTGATTTTTAGCGCAATATTATCACGATTTTGGCAGTTGTTACAATTCTTGACGTTCGATTTTTTGATGTATGCTGCCAGAATTTGATTTCGGGTTATATGTTCTAAACATTTTTAAAATTTTATTGTTTTTTTTTTAATGTGACACCTTACAAGAGCGCCCCTGTCTGTATGTGTAAAGGCGGGGGAACTATACCACATCCCGGCTGGGCAGCGTTGTGAGGCGGGTCAAGGTAGGGACTATAGGAAGGGATTTATTAATAATAAAAAACACATAAATTTGTTGTAGACCACTTTTATTTTATCAAAACTCTACCGGTTTCGGAAGCACCCTTCCTTCATCAGGAGAATATTAAAACTAACTTATGATATAAAATATTGACAAGACATATAAATTTTAGGTGTTGGAGTGGGGGTAAGCAAATGGGTAGGGGAAATTGTAGGATTTCCGGGAAGAACAGAGCGATTTATTGGGAAAATATTCAGAATGGGACTAAAAGATAAGTTAATTTGGTTATTTAAAATACTATCATTATTATTAAGGGATTTTCTAATTTCGAGTGTTTCTAAGTTATCCAATTTTTTGCTTTTATTGTTACGGTGAAGAATTGGAACCCCTGTGTCCTTGTTAAAAGTGTGATCTTTAGAAATTAGATGATTGGCAAATTCTGAGAAGTTATTATTATTTAAGCATCTTAAATGTTCTGTGACCCTAATATTTATATTTCTAGTTGTTTTACCTATGTAGAACGATGGACAATCATTACAACATAGTTGGTAAATACCTGAGTGGCTTAATTTATGTTCTCTATCTTTAGTATTTTTTTAGTAATTTACCTAAATTGTTATCAGTATAGAACGCGGGTTTAATGTGGGAAGGAAATTTTTTTGTGCTAAGTGAGGAAAAGTTGGATATATATAAGATTCTGCGCCATTGAACAGGATTTATTATTTTATTATTATTTTCAGGTGTATTAAATAAAAATGTATTTGTTGAAATTAGTTTAAGTTTCTTATTGAGGATTTTATCAATTAAATTTGTAGAATAACCATTATTTAGAGCAATTTGTTTAATTTTTGTAAGTTCAATCGTGAAATTAACAGATGATAGTGGGATTTTTACTAGCCGGTGCACCATTGAATGATAAGCAGAATGTTTATGTGTGACCGGATGGTTTGACATGTTATGGATTGTTATATCTGTGTACGTAGGTTTACGAAAAATGTTGAATTCAATTCTGTTATTTATTGAAGTTAGTGTTAAATCTAAAAAATTAATCGATGCATTACTGCCTATCTCTAAAGTGAATTGGATGCTTTTGTGGAATGACTTTATTAGAAGAAGGAATTTAGTCAGTTGCCGATCTGTCCCTGTCCAGATACAGAAGATATCGTCTACGTATCTTTTCCATGTAAGAACATTGTTCAAAAGTGATGAATTACAATTAAAAATCTTATTTTCTAAGTTATTCATAAAAATATCTGCTAACAGTGGACTCGTCGGCGCGCCCATCGGAAGCCCTTGATTCTGCTGGTAGATACAGTTGTTGTATTGGAAATAATTTTGGTTTATGCACATATTGAATAGGCAGGACAGGTCATTAATCATATCAATATCTAAATTAGAGGAGTTTAGGATATCTACAATTATTTCTTTGCAATCAGTAGTTGGGACATTTGGGAACAAATTAATTACATCAAAGGAAATAAGTTTGGCATTATTGGGAATAACTAAGTCCTTAACTGCACTTATCAGTTCAAAGGAGTTCTTGATCGTATACTTAGGGGAGAACACATTAATATTATTAAAGACATTCGTTATGTGAGAAGCTATTATGAAATTCGGGGAAGCACAACATGATACTACGGGTCTGATGGGTTTATTGCTTTTATGTATTTTCAAAAACCCGTATAACTTAGGAATTTTAGGATTAGACTGTACAAATTTATTTTGGTTAGGATAATCATCTTTGAAGATTCGAGATTTACAAGCTTTTATTGCATTTTTAACATCTGTTTGAAATTTATTAGTGGGGTCTTTCGTTAAAGTAACGAAATCATCACTTTTTACAAAGTCTTCCATTTTACACTGTTAGTCCATTCTATTCATTATAATCACTGTGTTTCCTTTGTCCGCCCTAGTAAGCACTAAATTTTCTTCAGCCAATGTTTTGCGAATGTTATTCGTACACAGAATCTCTGGATGAACGACTTTTTTAATTTTATTTTTTTCTATTTGATTTTTAATGGCTTCGGCACTCTTGTACAGGAATGTTTTAGGTTGGTAAGATAGAGCCGTTTCAATGTCCACTGCCACATTTTCAATAGCACTTTGTATGTTATTTTTACTGTAATTTAAATTATATTTTAGTCCTTTAGATAATAGATTCATCTCTTCTGGGAGAAACACGTGGGAAGAGAGATTCTGCACACGATCGAAGAATGTATGTTCCGGTTTATCTGGACACTTATTATTGATATTAATTTTACACAAATTTTGCAGTTTTTTATTTAATTTCCCTTGTTTTTTGAACGCCTTTTCCGAAGTATACATTCTGACTTTATCATCGAATAAAGTCCACTCAATTGGATGTAGTTCATGCACTAGTTCAGTGTGAAGAAGCATGATTTTAAGTTTACACTCGTTTCTTTGTTTAAATGCGTTTATCAAATCTTCTTTTAACCAAGCAACTTTAGCCCTGTATGCAGAACTATTCGAAGAAACGCACATTTTATTGAATTTACCAGTAATATAATTTACCAGTAATATAATTTATAATTATAATTTACCAGTAATATAAAGTCGTTCATCCAGAGATTCTGTGTACGAATAACATTCGCAAAACATTGGCTGAAGAAAATTTAGTGCTTACTAGGGCGGACAAAGGAAACACAGTGATTATAATGAATAGAATGGACTACCAGTGTAAAATGGAAGACTTTGTAAAAAATGATGATTTCGTTACTTTAACGAAAGACCCCACTAATAAATTTCAAACAGATGTTAAAAATGCAATAAAAGCTTGTAAATCTCGAATCTTCAAAGATGATTATCCTAACCAAAATAAATTTGTACAGTCTAATCCTAAAATTCCTAAGTTATACGGGTTTTTGAAAATACATAAAAGCAATAAACCCATCAGACCCGTAGTATCATGTTGTGCTTCCCCGAATTTCATAATAGCTTCTCACATAACGAATGTCTTTAATAATATTAATGTGTTTTCCCCTAAGTATACGATCAAGAACTCCTTTGAACTGATAAGTGCAGTTAAGGACTTAGTTATTCCCAATAATGCCAAACTTATTTCCTTTGATGTAATTAATTTGTTCCCAAATGTCCCAACTAATGATTGCAAAGAAATAATTGTAGATATCCTAAACTCCTCTAATTTAAATATTGATATGATTAATGACCTGTCCCGCCTATTCAATATGTGCATAAACCAAAATTATTTCCAATACAACAACTGTATCTACCAACAGAATCAAGGGCTTCCGATGGGCGCGCCGACGAGTCCACTGTTAGCAGATATTTTTATGAATAACTTAGAAAATAAGATTTTTAATTGTAATTCATCACTTTTGAACAATGTTCTTACATGGAAAAGATACGTAGACGATATCTTCTTTATCTGGACAGGAACAGATCGGCAACTGACTAAATTCCTTCTTCTTATAAATTCATTCCACAAAAGCATCCAATTCACTTTAGAGATAGGCAGTAATGCATCGATTAATTTTTTAGATTTAACATTAACTTCAATAAATAACAGAATTGAATTCAACATTTTTCGTAAACCTACGTACACAGATATAACAATCCATAACATGTCAAACCATCCGGTCTCACATAAACATTCTGCTTATCATTCAATGGTGCACCGGCTAGTAAAAATCCCACTATCATCTGTTAATTTCACGATTGAACTTACAAAAATTAAACAAATTGCTCTAAATAATGTTTATTCTACAAATTTAATTGATAAAATCCTCAATAAGAAACTTAAACTAATTTCAACAAATACATTTTTATTTAATACACCTGAAAATAATAATATAATAATGAATCCCGTTCAATGGCGCAGAATCTTATATATATCCAACTTTTCCTCACTTAGCACAAAAAAAAAATTCCTTCTCACATTAAACCCGCGTTCTATACTGATAACAATTTAGGTAAATTACTAAAAATACTAAAGATAGAGAACATAAATTAAGCCACTCAGGTATTTACCAACTATGTTGTAATGATTGTCCATCGTTCTACATAGGTAAAACAACTAGAAATATAAATATTAGGGTCACAGAACATTTAAGATGCTTAAATAATAATAACTTCTCAGAATTTGCCAATCATCTAATTTCTAAAGATCACACTTTTAACAAGGACACAGGGGTTACAATTCTTCACCGTAACAATAAAAGCAAAAAAATTGGATAACTTAGAAGCACTCGAAATTAGAAAATCCCTTAATAATAATGCTAGTATTATAAATAACCAAATTAACTTATCTTTTAGTCCCATTCTGAATATTTTCCCAATAAATCGCTCTGTTCTTCCCGGAAATCCTACAATTACCCCTACCCATTTGCTTACCCCCCACTCCAACACCTAAAAAAAAAATTTATATGTCTTGTCAATATTTTATATCATAAGTTAGTTTTAATATTCTCCTGATAAAGGAAGGGTGCTTCCGAAACCGGTAGAGTTTTGATAAAATAAAAGTGGTCTACAACAAATTTATGTGTTTTTTATTGTAAATTATGGCGAGCCACAAAGTTAATGCTTTTTACAAATATGGATTTATTAATGCTCGATTATCTGAAGGAGGAAAAAAGATGCCGGTAGCTCGTTCCACATGCGAGCCGCCTAACACAAAAATAAGTCCAAGAAAAGTTTCGTTCTTATAAAGCCCGAAATAGAAAATATATTAACACAGACTAACACCGAAACAACTCAACTACACTTAAAACACCTCACCTTACAATTATTTGTAATTTTTTTCATAAAGCGCATTAATATAAAATATTGGTGCTTTTATAATTTTGAAAATTTTTACGATATTGACATTTTTATAATATTATTTAAATCGGTGTTATAAAATTGGAGTCTAGTATCACAATAACAAAACTGTAATGCTGTTTCCATTATTTTTTTTCTTTTAAATTTTTTTCCAACTTATGTACATTGATCACAACATGCATGCGCCTCTATATCCTAATTTTGCTCCACATTTGTATGATGATTGTTATTTATTGTTGTATTATATAATAAATTGTTGAAATAAACTCCTGCTGACAAGCTACTTGAGGTGGCTTAGCGGGTATAAGTTCCCACTGTATATAATTAATATTATACAATTTAAAAAAATTAATATAATTTAATTTACTATTTTTTAAATGAAATCCTCAGCACGAGAAATACCAGTGGGGTATTATTATTTGTTATTTTGTTATAAAAAAAAAGAGGATAATAATACATAATTATTACATTATTAAAAAAAATATCCGTGTGTTGCGTCCATGCATTGTATATGGCAATCGGTCTGTTAACAACGGATTGTAAATCAAATGGACCGCACAGAATCAAACTGGTTCATCAGGTATTTCGCAGTTCCAACTCCGAGCTGGCCCCAAATTCAATCATGAACGTACTTGAAATTTGTACAGAGTTAGAAACTAGTCACTGGTCGGGGCTTCCAAAAAATTGTATTATACAAGACGCCCAGTTTTTTGGAAGCCAGATTTACTCGGGCTTCTATGGAGCTCCGCTACTTGAGCCAGTCTAAGATACTCACTCCAAGCACATCAATGGAGTCTTTATTGGGGAGGGTGCTCCCATCAAATTGCATCAGACAGTCACTCATCGACGCTCTTTGGTTTTTGATCGACGCTCTTTGCAAATTAAAACTATGACATAAAATATTCATGATCAGGTATTATAATATAACAATTTAGAAACTAAGGGTTTAAATAATCAAATGTAAATAATAAAACAGAACTGTGTATTCCTGAAAACACCAATTCACGGCAGTCCACCCTTAGGTCAGCAGCATCATCAGCTATCGGGAGGTTGAAGGAACCAAAGCGCACACCTAATACTAAGTTCGGTGATCGTGCCGCAGGAGTATCAGGAGCTAAAGCCTGGAATGAACTGACTTAAGAATTGTCAAAGACTAGACAGAATTTAGAACTGAATTTAAAACTCATCTTTTCATACAATCATATCCATAAATTGAAGAAATGCACACTTTAATTGCTTAGCTAGGCTAGCCGGTTAGTGCTTACCTAAACTGACTTATAGAAAAAGTTTTAAAAAATCACGCACCGGAGCGCAATGCGTCCACAGTCCGCAACACTAAATAACTAAATGTGTAAAAAAAGAATTCTAATATCTATTAGAGACTGCTTTTTATGGTCATTTTATAAATATTCGCCAGTACTAAAAATTATAGATATTTCAAATAAATACCAACTTTTTTTGTACCACCAATCTTCTAATAAATGTAACATCAATAGAAAAGGAAGATAAAATAGCAACTGTAAAAATCATATCATCTCTAAGCTTAAATTTTCTAATAAAGCTGTGTTCATCCGAAGCGACCTGCCAGGTAAGTATGTTTTTCTGTATCTGTCTGTACATATTGTATTGTAATATTTGAACAGCGCCCTTGAGGTGATTTTTCACAAAAAAACGGCGCTACACAAGTCATCCAATTAGTATTATTATTATTTATTATTAAAGTATATTTCACGGAGAAAAAGAGAGAAGGGGCTATCGAGAAAGTACAGTATTTTAGGTTTTGGGTTATGTTTGGTTTGGTTTTATCATGTGTTGAACAAAGTGAATACCTTGTTTTTGTTTTTTGAGATTAATTGTAGATATTATATTTACTGTTAGTAGTTGATTGGGCGCTAGTAAGTGTTGTTGCCTGTTTCCAAATTACTTTGAGGCTTTCGTAAAGATGTGTATAAACATATAAAGGTTGAAGATTATAGCATAACAGAACATATTGGTTGGGATCATGATAAGGGTCAAAACATGGACACAAAGCATTGAAGGATTTAAAACATATGCAGGACCGGACTTAGAGAATCAGAGCCTCTAGGCGGTTTCAGAGTAGGGGTCCACATGGCTGGAGGAATTCTGAAAAAAATAATCTTACTGTTTCATGGTGGGAGCGAGGTGGATATCATTAACGTATTGGCGCCTAGCCGGGATCTCCTTCGAAGTTGACATATTATTATTAATTATTTTTGTGTTTAATTCGTAGCAAAGTATTCATTTATTTTAATTTAATCTAAAACAAATTTAATAATATTTTCTTCAAATGATTGGTATTTACTTTGTGGCGTCATTATTAATAAATGAATTAATAAATATACTATGTATTCACCACTTTATTAATACTCGTATACATAGATGATTTCTTCACCGGGAATATATAGTATTTTATATATTCCTGATGAAGAAAATATCGCTTTCGAAACATGTAAATATCTGTGTACATTAATATGGTGGTGAATACAAAGAATATTTTTTAATTCGCATGTTAAATTTAATAATAATGTTATTATTAAGTTAAGGCCAGTGATGCACCTTTATAGTCGGAGGGATAAATTATCAGTTTAAATTTTTCGTGGGCTGCAGGGGGTATAATACCTACAGTTCGACATGCTTAACTTTGCAATCGGTGGCGTCATGGTCAAACCAATAAATGCTGTCGAATTTTATCACTCCGAAAATTTTAAGAAACACGAAAACAATGCTTGTAATTTCGGGTGGACGATTAAAAAATAAATATATAAATTATGTATTTGTCCATATATACATGAACAAACAAATATGTTTTTTTTTATAACGAGCTAAGAAATACCGATATTTTCACTATGATATCCCTGAGGATTTCATACTCATAATGATAAAAATAAATTATTTTAATTTGGTGAATTGTTGAAAAAATATTTGTGAAATTAGGTGTTTTCTTGAAGACAGAAATTAAAATTATTGAAAAATTAAAACCGTTGCACATTTGTACCGGGATATTCGAAAGACTGCTAAAAATAACTAAATTAGAAATATCAATCCAATTATGTTTTCAGAAATAACATTTGGTCGCGTACCCATTCTAAATATTAGCCACGGCTCGGACAAAGAAACGCCGCAGTCGAAAATCTTATTAATTATTACAGAATTCCGCAATTTTTGTGATATTTTATTTAGTCAAATGGGTCGACGGTTGCGCATCCCTGGCCTCGGCGGAAGTCCGGCCCTGAGCGCATGAAAGGTAATGGCCTATGTCAATTTCGCCAACGCAATTAAAGGACAAAGAAGGTTGCGGGGCGAAAGTGGACAGAGAAGGGGCGACAATAATGGACGCAGCATTCTTACACAGTCACACGTGGCGACACAGGGACATGGTTACATGGGTATGTACGTATCGCGTATAGGACATCGTCTGCGGGTCCCGTACATTCCGCCCACTCCTCTTTCCTTATCCTGCGGCGATACAGTTTCCATGTGTGTGATCTTCCGTTTCCGGAGCGGCTGCATATACGGGACATCACTTCCCTCCGGCGGCGATGTCCGGAACTAATAATCGGAATGTCCCGCTGATGAACCATCTTGGTGCGGACGGAGTGATTTCACAGATGACATCTTTGTATTTCAAACAACAAACGCATCGTATTGCTCCCTGAAAGTACTTCCTCCAACTTTACTCCATCGCCGCCGGCGGACGTGCTCCGACCTCTCACTCACTGCTCCAAGATAAGCTCTTTTCATGTAATTGATAATATCAGGATGAGTGATATTAAAAATCATAGGTCCCATTATAACCCATTTTGTAAATAGATTTTCAAGCAATAAATCCTGACAAATTAAAATGTATTATTAGACCCATCAAAGGAGGTGATCACACTATATTGATAACATAAATTCTTTTAAGGAGAAATAGAATTTTAGGACATTCTTTCTTTTGATCTTTCATAGCTTATTTAATTGCGGTTTTCTCCTCCTTGTTATCCAATGTATTTGGTATTAAGTGAAAAACCATGTGTATAATGTCATATAATATTCTCTTGCTCTGTTGTTATTTGTACCTACTTTATATTTGATTATTTACACCCGTAGCTTCTAAATTGTTATACTATAATATCTAAACTGGTCATCCAAGTGAGTCTGCTACTCGTGAATATTTTAAATTGTGTTTTTAATTTGCATCCATGTAATACGAGTATATATGTTATTTTATAATTATATTAGTGTTAGGTTATTTTGTGTAGATTTTCTTGCTCTTTTGAAATTTGTACTTTACATTTGATTTTTTATACCTCTAGTTTATTCTAAATTGTTATATAGTATTCTAAATTGTGCATGTACGAGTAAGTGAGTCTGCCGCTCATGAATATTTTACGTTATAATTTTAATATGTATATATAGGAGTATATATACATATAGTGTAATAACAAATATACTATGTAGAATATTTGTTATTTTACAATTATATTAAGTTAGGTTAGTAGTCTACAACGCACTTGAGGTGAACCTTCACAAAACTACGCTATTGAAATTTACTCTTTTTATTATTATATTATATTTATATGCATAGTAAATGATGTCATCAAAAACTATACCACGTTTCAGTGTCGGCACATGGCTTTTAAGTGAGCTAGAGTGCTAAAACTGAAAAATACGACCTTATTCATATTGTTGCAGTCGAAAATGTTTTTTACATTATTTAAAAGTTAAAATTTTTGGTAGAAAGATTTTTCAGTTACGTGAGGCAGTGCCCTTAACTAACTGAAGTAATCTTGAAAATACCACACAAAAATGAAATAAATTTTATATATCATTTTCGGCTTCAACAATATCAAAATTCTGTCAAAATTATTTCAGAAAGAGCAATTCTGTGGTACAAAATTATATTTTAGCACATTAATAACCCTATATATAATACAAATAGACTAAATCACACTTACAATACTCGTCTCAATTTTAATGAAGGATTAATGGTTCCTAAGCATGTACGAGTACACAAATATGGATAAAGAACTTTAGATCACACGATCCCTAGCTGTTTAAATATGTCACCTGCCAAAATAAAAAAGGCACTAAAACTAAACAGTTAATAAATATATTGAAAACTTAGCTAGCCGAAAGAAACTATTTGTATTAGATAAAATATTATTTTATGTATGATTTATTGTCGTCGGTTATATATATATATATATATTTATTTAGTATTTTTGAGTAAGGTTCTTATAAAATATTAATGCTTTAAGTTTTGGTTTTTATTTTATACATATATAACCTTAACTGTAAATTTTGTGTTTTGAATAATAAGCTCCGTTAGGCAAACTACAGAAAAGTAGTTTATCGGGACTTTTTGCATTGTAGTTTTTTGTAAAACGTAAATATAAAAAAGAATGAAAAAAATTCGTCAAACTACAAACGTTATTGGATAATGTCACCGTACTTTTACTGACTATCTTGCTTCCATGAACACTTATTTTAAAATGCATTAAAGGAATAAACCACCTTATTATATAATTCACATGGACCTGCCAATTTCATTAACCATACACTTTCTGAAAGGGAGTAGTTACCACCCTCTGTGAGGTTTAAGCCCCTTTCCGGCTTCTAGCCGAGAACTTTATCTATCTTTAACTTATTGAAAAATGTTTAAAATAATGGAAGAAAACAAATTTAAATCGCCCAAAGAAAATGTGCTTAATGTTCTCTTAAAAATACGCAATTACAAGGGAGTTGTGTAAAATTCCTTTCTCACTTTCATTGTAGTGCTGGAATTTAGAAGTATCAATTTAATTTTATGTTATTTTATGCACAACTAAAAAACAGGTAAAATCCTCTTATAGTGATCGATCTTCCTCCCCATATAGTCAACGTTTCGGGCAGCTTCATCTGCCCTGATGATGTACACTATAATGCTGTTCGAAACTTTGACTAAAGGAATAGACAGCACAAGACGGCAAAATATGTAAAAAATCATTCACGATTATACTTTTGGCCATGAAAATCTCATATCATATCAGGTAGAAAGTTGTCTCCAGGTTGATTAATTACTGCGACGTTTTTCGTTTAAGTTTCAGGAACGAGTGTTCGAGGAATGCTATAAAGTAAGCCATTTTGTAAATTAAAATTATTTTTATTAACCACATAAAACTCCACCAAGCTACCATTTAAAGTGATTCAATTCCATATCTATATTCTAACAGCTGCAATAGTATACTCGTACATCAGACAGATAGCTCCCATGTTCACAGTAACTATGGTGGTATTCCTGCAGCTTTCCTGAACGGTGTGATCCTGAAGGTGAGTGAAGGAACTAAATACCTAGGACACATAATCACCAGTAATCTGATGGATGATAATGATATTGATAGGCAAAGAGCTCTCAGCGTCAAATCAAACATGCGCAGCAGAAGATTTTGCCTTTGTAGTACCGCTATGAAAAGGACTCTCTTCCTTGCCTTCTCCGCAACATTGTACACGTGCAAATTATGGACAAAATATAAAAAAGAGTAGTATTGACAGACTTCTTGTACAGTACAATAACGCCTTCCGCATAATGTTTGGCCTCCCCAGATACTGCAGCGCTTCTAGTATGTTCATTGAGGGGCGAGTTTCCGGTTTTGCAGCCCTTATTAGATTCAGGGTGGCTGGAATGAGGGAAAGAATAAACAGCTCTGGGAATATCCTCATCACGGAGGTCCGCCTCAGTCCAGCCTCCAGCAACGACGCATACTGGAGAAAGATATTGGCCCCTTACAATTTAAATGTCGCACCACCTTAAAGGCTTTATTTTCATGTACCTATTTTTTGTTTTATATGTGTTATCATTCACCTATTCTCTTATTATTACTATTAGGGGACATTTCTCTCCTTTACCGCAGATATGAAGAAATTATAATACTATATATACACTGCTCTAATAATTAAATAGACACTTTTAAAGACACCATTAATAAATTTAAAAAAAACATTAAAAAATTAATAATGTTAACATTAATATCAAACTGATAATATGATGCCCCTTATTAAGTACCAAAACAGTGTACCATCAGCACAGGAGACAATAAGGAGTAGTTTTTACACCAACTTATAATATGTTTTTCATTTGCTTTAGTATCATTTTCGCCAGAGAATAATTGATGTTTATTTTACTTATTAATTATTATTGCTCTTTAATCATTCATGTATGTAAATTTTGGGCATATTGCCGGTTTTATGTACTAAAATAAAATAAAAAATTATTTTCTTATTACTATATTTTTTTATATTACATATTTTGTATATTTTTATAACTATTGTATGTACATTGTTGTATGGAATGTGTGGAACTGCACAAACCTCCCCACATACCCCAATAAACATTATTATAATACTCTACGGAGACCAAACTAGAAGTGAATGTTAAAGCGAATAATACCTAAAATGCCAATAGATCTTTAAAATTTTCTTTCGGTAAAAAAAAATTAACGACTGTATAATATTTTTCACATGGATTTTAAACTAGGTCTAACACAAGTAATACATTTTGAAAACTCTTGAAAACAATCTAATCTATTAAATAAATAACGGAATTATGCCATTCTCCACCGCGACGCTAGCAGCGCTAGTGTTACGGTGGAATAAAATAGATTTATTTTTTATCGTCTAAATACGAAGAATGTTCGTAATCAAATCACGTATTCAACAATATCCCACGCCCGACGTTATCAAAATAAGCTATAGGTACTGAGCGTTAGTAAGTCTTCTTGAGAACGGTACTTGGCAAGTCAAATAGCGCTCACCTCCATAGCAGTAACAGGCAACACTCGTAGTTCCTATACTCCTAAGCTCCGTTCTCCTGCGAATGCGTCGCAGCGCACCGTAGCGGCTGGCTATAAGAAGCGCTACGCGGCGCCGGGGACTCCACAGCACTCTCGGCCGGCCGCGCGTTCGGAGCCGCGTTCGTAGCCCCGTAGCTCCGTAGATCCGCACAGTAGAGCGTAGCGTCACTTCGCAGATTCCGCGACTCATTGTACCGAGGTGTTTACTAGTGAATTTCTCAATTATTTACTTTCATGCAGTTTTGTAGTTCGGGGCGTGCTTTAGACTAAGAGACAACAATTTATTTCCGTAAGTTGGTACTACTTTTATCATGTTTCATTCGGTTTATTTGTCAATGTTTCACTTGCAGGTGATTCAATTTTATTTTAAAATCCATTCATGAAAGAACAACACTGAAAGGAGCAAATGGGTTGTAAGCACTGCGGGATGATTAATACGATGCGATTTGTTCACTTCGTATGCTTTAATTTATTTAGATTTTACAATTTCCGGCTTACTATTAGACAATTTTGGAAATCAGAAAAAGCGGTAATAGTGAATTAAATATAATTAAAAACCATTTAAATAGCTGTCTCTTGAATTTATTTTCATATTAATGTTAATAGAAAAAATAATTTCTTTTTTAATTTCTAATATAAATTTATTATTCAATGTTACTTTAATCAATTTTTGTTTATAATTTGTCTATTCTAATATTATTGTGTTCTATGTTTATCATCTGTCTATATGTGATATTATTATTTTTTTGTTTTGTTTGCGTATATATTCCTGACGAGGAAAGCATCGCTTTCGAAACATGTTGATATGTATGTATTAATAAAGTGGTGAATGCAAAGTAATTTTTAATTAATATATTAATAATGTCGCCAAAAATTGAATACCAATCTTTTGAAGAAATTATAAATAATATTATTATTTATTTTATTTACTTCTATACTCGGACATACAGTTTACAATTACCAAACTTAGGTAAGTACAAATAATACAAATAATATCACTAAGATAAACACGATGCTACAATAATAAGTAACTGTATCTAAATGGTTTTGTTGTAATGTTTCGTGAACACCTCACTATGAGAACCAGTGCTGAAGTGTTTTAGATAAAGTTTTGGGTTAGTAGCGGTCATAAAACATCAGAGTACAGACGTAATAACAATTAACTGATAATATCTGATGAAATAATTTTAAAATAGAGGAGGAAAACATCATAAAAGTGAATTTGTACCCATTTAAAACTATCACCAATTCATTTATATAGTAATAATCCCATAGAAAGTAAATCTATTAAAGGTAATTTTTTGCAGTTTGAACTCAGTTGAAAAACTCATAATTTTTAAAAAAGAAAAATTCTTTTCGATTCATAAAAATAAAATTAAAATATTTGCGTATGCGGAAATAAATAAATAGATTTTAGGTTCTTAGTTTGGGTTTTTTCATTCTTAAAAAAAAAACAAACTAAGAACCTAACAAACTTTATTTTAAATAATTTCTTCAAAAGATTAGTATTCACTTTGTGACGTCATTATTAATAAATGAATTAAAAATTACTTTGTTACCACCACTTTATTAATATATATACAACAACATGTTTTGAAAAGGATGCTTTCCTTATCAGGAATATACAGAATAATGTAATTCATTTATTTATAGTTTATATATCCATTTTATACAGTTGGCACTTGAAATAAAAGTCATTTAATTTCTAAATTATAAATGGCGTCAATTCTTCTTCAATATTTAAATGTAGTGCATTTTTTAACATCTCCGCGAATTCAAATATTTATTTTTTATTTTTATGAAGCTGAAACTATTTTTTTATATTATGTGTTTTTCTACCGAGTCCCAACTGGAAAAAATACCCTATTAAATTACATGATTTGTAATCATTCGGTGTTACGTTTGATTCAAGGTGACAGATCTTGGAAAAATTGTTTGCCTTTAATTCTGATACAGTCTGAAACCTGTTTTTAATTTGGTGTTTTCTGTGTACTAACACAGTTTAATGGAGTATTACTTAAATATTGTTTGTCCCTAGGTGGTGTGACTTAGTGGGATCATAAGGATTAGGTTTGTTGAAGATCTGTTTTATTTTCATTTTATTTAAAGACATAATTCAACTCATTTTGGGACTGCTAATTTTTGCTACATAAAATTAAGTTTAAAAAATGTTTTTAAGGGAAATATTAATATACAATGTGACCTTAGAACGGGTACCCCAGTGAGATCACATTTTTTGCAACTTTTGAACAGCATTATGGAATAAATTAAAAAATGCACAAGCTCGAAACATACAGATACAGATACAATAGAAATACATAACAATGTTTTATTAGAGAGAAATATACATCAGAATCTGCAAAGCTTAGAGACGGCTATCAGAACAGAGTTGGTATCGATAAATGGTTTTCCAAATAGCATTTAAAAAAATAAGATCTCAGAACATCTATAACAGAACACGTTAATATTGAGGACTGAGATTGTAGGGGAATAAGGAGCTTGAATTTGAAGAAGCGAAGAATAGGAGACTTGGCGTAAAGTTATCTTATTGGAAAAGCGTAGAGAAAATTATGACAGTCTGTATCACTTAAAGAATTAGTTTAATAGTTGTCTTTTGCGATTTTACCAATGGGCCTAAAGAAATATTAGTTACCCTTCCCAAAACAGTGACCGTACTCCATTGAAGATTGAAAAAACGTTTATAATTCTATTTAACGGGTAATTATTTCTAATTTTTAAATTGTCAATTCATGGCCGAAATCCATTTTAATTTTCATTTTTTATTAAAAAGTATACAATACATTATGCATTTCATTCCCAAGAATTTAGAAACTCACTGTGGGATCACACGCAGAACCTGCAGTACCGTTTTTAGAAACAAACTACTTAATATTTAAAATAAATAATTAACATTCACAGTATATTAACAATAATTATTATACATAATTTGCATTTGTAATAAAGACATATCACTGGTACATTATAATATAAGTGTACAGAGACACTTATTATAAAAAAACACATCAATGGCACATTATATAGTTATACTTATTAAAGAGACACATCACAGCATTAACCCTTAAGGTATTCTTTCAAATAATAGAGTTTAGACATCTTACTTTGAGACCTTTCACATTAACTTGCATTTTTAATATTGTTGGTAATTTATTGTATTGTGTGTAAGCTATATATTCGAAAGATTTTAGTCCACATTGTGTTAGTGTATTTTTGGTATATATAGTTTTTTGTGGTTTCTTGTTTTGTGTTGGTGTACGCGTGATTGTAATTGAGTGTGGTGTTAGTATGTACCGAGTGTTGAATTACATGCAAGATAGTATTTGTAATTTCACAGGTGGGAATGGTGTTAAACGGAAGTATTTGGGAGTTTCTGTAGATGTGTTTGACGTTTGTGTCCCATGGCAAATCAAATGTTTTTTTTGTGATTAAAAACTTTTTTCCACTTGCCTATTTATTATTTTTATTAATATATTATTACTCCTAATTGAAGAGATAATTTGACTCCGATGCTAAAATATTCTCATAATAAATATTAAATATTAAACAAAAATAATTAGTTCTATTTATATCTCATACGAATTTCTGTAAAACGTCTCTACGATTGTTGTTGTCATGTGAACCAAATAATGTACCTATTCCTTTCTACCCTATTCTTGAACGACATGTATTGTGTTCGTTAAAGCCCTATGGGCGTACAGTATATAAATAAATAAGTAAATTATTAATTTAAGTTCGCCGCACATTTCAGTCAACCCGGCTGAATCTAACGTAAAGTAGTCCAACTTAACCCAATCCAACCAACCCATAGGTACCCAACCTAACCAAACCAAACCTATTTTTTTTACCTAAATCTAGAGGTTATTATAAAGTAAAACATAATATTATAGGATGCGTGAAAAGTTCATGAAGGTACGTACTATATTATAGAATGCTTGAAAAGTTCATGAAGGTACGTACTATATTATAGAATGCTTGAAAAGTTCATGAAGGTACGTACTATATTATAGAATGCTTGAAAAGTTCATGAAGGTACGTACTATATTATAGAATGCGTGAAAAGTTCATAAAGGTACGTACTATATTATAGAATGCGTGAAAAGTTCAAGAAGGTAAGTACTATATTATAGAATACTTGAAAAGTTCATGAAGGTAAGTAATATATTATAGAATGCGTGAAAAGTTCATGAAGGTACGTACTATATTATAGAATGCGTGAAAAGTTCATGCAGGTACGTACTATATTATAGAATGCGTGAAAAGTTCATGCAGGTACGTACTATATTATAGAATGCGTGAAAAGTTCATGCAGGTACGTACTATATTATAGAATGCTTGAAAAGTTCATGAAGGTACGTAATATATTATAGAATGCGTGAAAAGTTCATGCAGGTACGTACTATATTATAGAATGCGTGAAAAGTTCATGCAGGTACGTACTATATATATTCGCCAAAATGCTTAAATTTGCAGGTGTTTCGTCAAACCTAACTATCGTTTTTTTCGTGCAATTCCGTCCATGAGCACAGTTTGTTCTTATTAGTCACGGGAATGTTTAGAGCGCAATTTGAATTAAATATTCATATGCAATATGCAAAACTGTTGCTATAACGTTTTAAAATCAATATCAAAAATATTGAACCCGTAATATTGAATTGAGGTTAGCCAATATATATCATTCTGGTTAGCCATTGATTACGTATTCAAAAGAGGATGGTTTGTTTCGGTAGAATATTTTCAAAATGAAAAACACAAGTAGGTACCTACTTAAGAACTTTATTATTTACACATGTTTTGAAAAATATACTTTTCAAATGAATGTTTGTTTCTTTGTTTAGATATAGTAACAGTAATCACAAGGCATTACTTTTCTTGTCAAATCAATTAGGCAACCAAACTTTATAACTTTATTAAAAAAAAATCTCGAGCAAGGCTGAGTACACGTTTTTTTAGTTTCTTAAGTTATAAAAAATGTTGGTTGCGTACTGCAACTTGACCAACTTCCACGCTAAAGGAGTTAAAAACTTAAAATGTCTTCAACATTTTCTATACAAATAATGAGTGCAGACCGCGCCGTCAAGTTTCCGATAACCCGACAGTGGCATTAGTGGAACTTTGCGGAGGCAGAGGCAAATTACACGGCGAACTGGGCTTCCCCGTGCCCCGTACTACGCCCTATCCTCAGTCCACCCTCCCCGTCCACAGTCACTGTTCCTCGTCCGATGAGAATCCGCAATGTGGGGACGTCGCATCTACTAAAATTGTCAATTTTAAAGCAGAGACAGTGCATCACGTATGAACTCCGAACCGGACAACTTACAGACCGGAACATAATATTTTATAAAGATAGATTACAACCGAAAATCTTTTCACCAATAGTTATGCATTACGGTTCCATGACAGTTGATCCCTCGACAGTTGGCCCCCCAATGTTGATCCCCCGACAGTTGAATCCTCCGACAGTTGATCTCTCCGAGAGCTGATCCCCTAAAGGCTCGAAGGATTATTTCTGTTGTATGTCTTCATTTCTAAAGAAGTATACAGAGAGGATATGCGGCCGTATAACGAAAATCGATATTTTTCAAGATTTTTGAGTATAGAAGTTATCCCGAGTCATGTAATATATCCTGACGATGTAACCGCTTGTTTATTGAAGAAATTTTTTTTTTTTACACTGACATTTACATGGGGAACATTTGTATTTGAAAAACATAATATTTAATTATCAATTGAGGTATATGTAAGTTGAAGTTGCATTATGTTTGCCTGGTCGATATTAATTCCTTTCTAGACATATTGCCTGTTCTAAGGAATCAAATATGTGGTGGGTATCAAAATATCGAGTAGGGAAAAAAAGAAAATGAAGATATAGAAGAAAGAAAGAAAAAAAAAACAATCGAAGATTATGTACTGTTAAAAAAATATATAAAAGTTAAGTAATATTTTTCAACAGGTTCTCAGGTTTCAGGTCAATAAGCCATTTGGTAATATTTTTGCCGAAGGATGATAAATTCGCAGTTTTTAATAACCTCGGGGGAGATTTTATTGTAGATTTTTGGTCCAAGTTAGGTGTGTGTTTTTTGGTACATTGTGGTGGCACTTACTGGGATTGTCAAATCATTTCTGCTAAGGCTTTTTGTTTGATGCGCGTGTTCGATTTTACTAATATATTCTATATTTTTATTTACATTTGTGATGACTTTTTGTATGAAACTTTGTCGCATGTCCAGAGCATTAAAATCTTTATAGAGCAATGCACTTGGATCCCTGAAATGTTTCCTAGTGATGTTCTGATTACTGCTTTCTGCGCCTTTAGTAGTGGGACAATTATTGCAGTTCGTGCCCCCCACAGCCAATAATATCGTAGGTCAGGATGGAGTTGCACAGTCCAAATGAAGATATAATTATTGTCAAGTGTTAGCGACCGTCAGCAATGACGGTTTTCACTAACGTCGTCTGTCTTGTGAACTCCCAAAAATATAAGAAAGTCAAACAAACATACTCTTATATCATAATTTTAACACACTTTACACAGCGCGCCATTCAAATTCGGGCCTAAAATCCACCCGTTATAGATAATGCTGCCCGAGATCGAACCCGAAATGAATTCCATATGTGCGTTGTAAATTCAGCAGCTTTGGGGCTTTCTGTCCTAAGTAATAGTTCATACATTGTCAATCCTTCGGAATCTACAAAGCGACCGTGTGCGCAGCTATTTGAATATTTTGCAAGAATTTTTTTCTATGATTATCTATCGTCTATTAAGTCGTTATTAAATAAGTAAGTAAGGAACTCTAATGAAAAATATAATGACAAACGCCGATTCTGACAATACTCGTATAACTTTATTACATGTAAAAATAGGTACAATTTATAAATTGCTATTTAAAAGTGAATAAAAAAAACCATCTCATAAAAACACCTTGTTACCTTATTTACCATTGCATTTGGAACATCTGACGTCACGTGCGCATTCTGTTTTTGGATTAGATTTGGACTTTAAATACGCATTTTTTTAGTTTCGGTGAAATTTAAACTTAGTTTGGGTGACTTCATGAGCAAATCAATTATCAGTGCGGATATTTTGATAATGTTAATGCTCAATACTATTATTATTCTTTGAATCAAAATTTCTAAGAAGGTACATAATGTTATTACTTATGTTTATTATGTTTATGATTTACCATGAATAGAATTTAAAATTATGTACGGTAAAGCTCATCCATGTTTTGTGACATTTGATATTCTAATCTCAAAACTGATAAAAGCCGACCGGCCATGGATTTAGAGCGTTTGGCGGGCTTTGAAAAATTGAAACTTTGAAAATTATTTTAACTATGAAAACTAACTTTAGAAAAAAAAATGCTGGTAATTAAGTTTGAATGTCATTATTGACAAAAAAAAATAAAAATTGGACTGGAGTTTGAACAGTGAAGTTTCTTACGTAAATTCAGATTTTCGTATTTAAAACGGTTTTTTCTAACCCACGACATTATACTATTCATTAGCCACGGACGCTTTAATTAATCGCAGAAGTGTTTCTTGTTGCTAGATTGATAATTTGTGGTGTAGAGATTTGATGAAATTCCTTTAGAATTAGGGAAAATATCCATGTAATATGGAATAGAGTAACATATTTTTTACAGAGAAGGATTTTTTTATCCATTTTTTTCATCTCCGATTGAAGTCCCAATGATATTGGCCACCAACCGCCACTGCCAGTGCCACGAATGATGTAATGTTCAAAATATAGACAGCCATGATTTAATAAACCTCATTCAATTTCATATACCTACGAGAGCAACTATTTCCAAAATCCTGTTTAAATGTAACAACGCCGGGACATGAAGTTACGCAATAGATACGCAGATGCAGCGTATCTATTTAACTGCACGGAATCTAAGTACAAGAAGGCTATACTATCATATCTTTTCATTCAATATTAATAAAACTTAAGTTTACTATATGTACGCATATCATTTAATTTTCTATCCTTCGTAAACTTTAATTCTTTATATACGGTAATTGTACGACCTAATGCCACATTTAATAGTTACCTTTTAAAATTACTTGTGCAGTATTCTTATGCTCGTAGTTAACTGTGACATGTAATTAATGTTTATGGTATATTCATACCGTTGATATTAAATAAATAAATAATATGTTAGGTATAGTAAATGATGTCATTAAAAACTGTACTATTTTTTAGTGCCGCCACGTGACTTGAATGAGCTAGAGTGCTAATATTGAATAATACGATTTTATTTATATGGTTGCAGCCGAAAATGTTTTATTACTTAAAAATACCAATTTTTGTAGGAAGATTTTTCAGTTCAGAAGGAGGGCAGTGTCCTGTCTAACTGAAGTAATCCCGAAAACCTCCATAAAAATTAAATTTTAAATTTTACGTATCACTTCCGGCGTCAACAATATCAAAATTCTGTCAACATTCTTTATGAAAGAGCTATTCTGTGGTTCAAAATTATATTTCAGCACATTAATAACCCTATATATCAGCGGTCGGGGAACTTTAATAACCATTACCCCAAAATATTTTTGCGTAAGTCGATATTACCCCCTCCCCCCATTTTGAAAAGAAGACAATCAATGTACTCATATATTTTAAATGAACATTATTTATCGAATTAATTTGCACGGAAAATAAAAAAAATAGTTACATGAAAATAGTAAGTATGTAATAGACAAACAAAATAAAATTCTCAAATTGGATCAAACAAAAATTCAGGTTTTCGGGTTTCCTTTTCAGTTTTTGGTGACATGTTGCTTCACGTTTGATACAATTATTCAAAATTGGGACTTTTTGATGTAAAAGCAATTTGAATACAGTCTTCGCCGTTTAATCGATTTCTGTTCTTCGTTTTTATGTTCATTAGAGTGGAAAAGCCTTGTTCACAAAGGTAGGTTGTTGCAAATGGCAGCAACTTTTTTACCGCCTCGTCATGTGCAATTTTGAAAGCCTTCGCAGCTTTTGACAACCAAAAGGACCACAGCGCCCTTGAGGTGATTTTTCACAAAAACGGCGCTATACAAATCATCCAATTATTATTATTTGCTTTGCTCTCAAATTGAACACGTGCTTCAGTATTAGATCGAAGTTCAAGAATTGCCTCTGCCAAACCTGGAGGTTCTTCTATCGTATGTTAGCAATTTCACATTTAAAAGGATCTACCAACAACCCAATCAAAAGTGTGTATATGAAGATCTGGAAAGTATTGAGAGAACCGCTCTCTGAGTTTGATAAGATGTATCCTCGATGTCATCAAAAGTAATATTTTCACAGTCTTCCAAAAACAAAGCTAACTTTGAAAAAGAAGCTATCTTGTTCTGTTCTGCTTTCTGTCTCCAATATTGAAGCTCTAATTCAAACGCGGACAGTATTTCGCTGGCTGAAATGATATTAATATTATTTCCTTTCAATTCTTTGTTCAATATATTTATATTCTCAAATATGTCATTTTTAAACTTATCTGCGAGAATATTTTTTCGATCAAACATAAAAATTTCGTGTTCAGTTTTGAGAGCCCATATTCGATTGAGAACATTTCCGCGAGAGAGCCACCTTACTTCTGTCTAATATAGTAGGTCCGTATATTCAGCTTCATCGTCCTGACATAATTCACGAAATAGCCGCGTGTTTAGTGCATTTCCTTTGATAGCATTAACAATCTTGATGACATCATGCATGACGGCTTACAATGTAGGTTCCAAATGTTTCACAAGTGCTTGGCGATGGATCACACGGTGAGTGATTTCAATATCTGGATTTTTTGATTGGAAAAACCATTAATATGACCCAACATAGCTCCGGAGCTCCATCAACAGACACAGCCATACAGTTTTCCCACTTTAAATGAATACTTTAGTATTAAAGTATTCATTTACCTTATTATAAACATCAATTCTACGAGATCTTAACTCTATAGGAGAACAAAACAACAATTCCTCTTCAATTGCATGTGTACCTTTGTAGCGAACATACACCTTTAGCAGTGAATTGCTACTAACATCTGTTGTCTCATCAAGTTGAATAGCAAAATATTTAGCCTTTTTTTATGTGAATACCGCACAAGAGTCCCAACTGCTCCCTTCCATCTGGAGCCAGTGAGACTATGGCATCCCCAATTGGGGAATGTTGTGAGGCTGATGGTAGAGGGGAGGGGAAGGAGAAAGGGAAGAGGAAGGTGGGGAAATACCCGGCTATTCAAATCTAGTCACCAAACACGGCTACAAGCCATTTCAAGCAATGTTTCAATTCTGAATGGTGGTCTTTCACCAGGGCGATACTGAAAGTATCTTTCGCTCTGGAACGTGCTTAAATATACTATATATATTATTTTTAATTAATTAACTGCGAAACAAGACAAATTAATCAAATAAAATTTACTTGCGCACGCCGGGATTTGAACCCGCGACCTTCGGATTCGTAGTCGAGAGCCTTACCCCTCGATCATGGAGGCCGTTTTATTGAGAAAATAACCTGTTCCTTTACATTTTCTGCTAAGATGGAAATTCTTTCTTTTACAATTCTCGCAGACAAAGGCACTGAATTCAGTTTCTTCGCCTCTTTCTGACCACACACGATCTCTGCCATTTTCACAGCTGCTGGTTTAACCAAATCTTCACCAATAGTATATGGTTTCTTGTTTCGGGCAATCAACCAGGCTAATTCAAAGCTAGCCTTTGATGCTGAACGCTGATCAAAGGTACCTAACAAGTTGCTGTCCAATCTTTGTCTTTTAACAGACCTTTCTAAATTTACAAAGTATTCTCGCGGTTTGGAAGACAGATGTGAATGCAAATTATCCAAATGTTTCTTCAATTGACTTTTTTTAAAGATTCTGAAATCAGTACTTTCAAACATACAACACACTGTGGTTTCATGGTACCTTTGTCTTCTATTTGTGTAAAACCATAATTAAGGAATTCTTCCTGGTATGTTCTTTTCCCTTTTGCTGCTCTCATCTGAAGGGTGACAGAAACAGTGGTTAAAAAACACTTACATTAAAATTTAATAATTTAAAATAGCATTTAATTATTAAATTAAATTTTGGTATTGTGGCTTGCCTTGATCGTTGAAATTGGTGATGAAATGATGTGCCTTGTCAGTAATTTGTGCACAGTCAAACGACGCGTCGGAAGCCCGTGCGCAAATGAGCGTTGAGTGCTAAGTTAAAACATTACAACTTACGCAGCGCCTCTGGTGGCCGATGCAAGAAACAACGATACGCAAGCACGCACACACACAACGCGCGTCTCTTACTTCTCACGCACACACCTGAATTGTTTAA
This sequence comes from Halesus radiatus, assembly GCA_022606495.2. Lineage (NCBI taxonomy): Eukaryota > Metazoa > Arthropoda > Insecta > Trichoptera > Limnephilidae > Halesus > Halesus radiatus. Next base: position 37,172 of record JAHDVE020003126.1, on the reverse strand, counting down.
GTTTGTAAAAATACTAACACGTTTATGAAATAGCAAACTAGAAAACTTTCCTTATTACCCCTAAAAATTAATTTTTACCCCATTTGGGGTAATTTACCCCGGTTCCCCGACCGCTGCTATATACTAGTATAATACAAATAGACTAGATCACACTTACAATACTCGTCTCAATTTAAATGAAGGCTTAATGGTTCCTAAGCATACAGACAAATATGGACAAAGAACTTTAGATCGCATAAATAAATAAAAATGTCTTACAACTAAACATTTAATAAATATATTGAAAACTTGACTAGCTGAAAGATACTATTTATATTAGTTAATAAGAAAATATTATTTTATTTACGATTTATTTTTGTCGTTTATGTTAATATATATACGAGTACATACATTTTTTAAAAATATTTTTGTAGAAAAATTTTTGAGTAAGATTCTTGAGAAATATTTATGCTTTAAGTTTGTTACTTAAGTTTTTATTTTATATACAGGGTCTGTCGTAAAATTATCGAGAAAAAAAATCCTGATTGCGCTAGAAGGGGTAACGGGATGCGCCGAGTGGTTAGGATGGTAGGGGGGAGTCGCAGCTACCAAACGCGCTACCAAATCAGTCCTCTCCGAGCAACGGTAGAGCTAGCACAGTGATCCTCGCAAAGTGTGTTTTGTCGTCGCGTCGGAAATCAAGATGCAAAGTTTGCTGGAGCAGCAGGTAGCCATCAAATTCTGCGTTCGGCTAAAAAAACTGGTTTCGAGACCCTGGCCATGATTCGGGAATCCTTTGGAGATGAAGCCATGTCACAGGAAAGGGTTTAAGAGTGGCTCAAACAATTCCAAAACGGCCGGGAATCAATTGAAGACGATGTGCGCGTTAGACGACCGTCAACTTCCAAAACTGATGATAATGTCACGAAAGTGAGGGAAGTGCTACAGTCTGAGAGTCCGTCCTTAAACGGTTGTTCGAAAGGATTCGCCGCGATCGAAAGGAGATCGCCAACACCTGGATTTTGAAACACGACAATGCCCCCTCACACTCAGCTCTCGCCGTCCAGGAGTTCCTTGCTAAGCATAGCGTGGCGGCACTGCTGCAACCGCCGTAGAGTCCGACTTCTTTTTGTTTTTGCACCACCGGACTTCGTTTTGTTCCCCCGCATTAAGCGAAGCCTAAAGGGACGCCATTTGGAGACGTTGGATGGGTAAAAACCGCTTCGACGCAGTGCCTTAAGGGGGTTCCGTCTTTTGCCTTCCAGGGTGCCTTCCAAGAATGGAAGAAACGCTACCAAAAGTGTATTGACGCCCGAGAGGCGTATTTTGAAGAATATTAATTGTTTGTACGTTTATTGGCAATAGATTGTTTGAAAATATTTTTTTCTCGATACTTTTGCGATAGACCCTGTATATTCTAACATTAACTGTAAATTTAGGATAGAGTTTAATTTTTTTGTCAAATGTCATAAATTAATAAAAAAATAAGGTCGTATTTTTTAATCTTGCCAATCCTCCAGTTCATCCAAAAGTCACGAGCCACGATTATAACGAAATATAAACTTTTTGTCATCTTCAAATATTTTTACGATGAAAAAGGGAGAGAAAGAAAAATCACGGTACCTACTATTGCGGTACCTACTATTGCGGTACCTACTATTGCGGTACCTACTATTGCGGCACCTACTATTGCGGTGATTGCTGACAAATTACCTCAATATTAGTTTCCCGTTTTTTAGTCGCACTATGAATAATTACAATATTGAATTATTTGAAACACAGATTATTTAATAACAAAATGTAAGAAAGCTTTGACTTCCCAACTGGGAACAAATCCCATTTTTGGACAGTCAAATTGACAAGTTTAGTTCATATTAAGTGCCATTATACAAAAATAGAAGGGAAAAAGCTATTATTGATATAGTATGGTAATCTAGAAAAAAGTATGATTATTAAGTATAAAGATATGTGAAGAATAGTGTAGAAAAAAAAACAATCGTGTGTTCCAGATAATTTGAGTAAAGCATAATAATTAATATAGAATAATAGTTGAATTCAAAAAAATATAGAGTAATCGTTCACGTATACCAGATAATTTGAGTAAAGTATAATAGTTAAGTACTTATGAAGAGATGAGAAAAACAAATATTATAGAGTAAACAATTATGTATGTGTGTTTGATAGGTACTGGTCGGTGTTAAAGGGGAAAAATCGATTTAAAATTGAGTACAAAAAAAAAGATAATATTATTGAGTAATATTGATATTATTGAGTTACGTATCACTCAGCTTTATGATCCGACGACGAAACTCAGGAATGCAGCCCGAAGAGGATGCAGCAAATATTTATTTAAATATTAAATATATTTTATTCAGTAACTACAAAAATGTAAATTATTTATAACCAAATTTTTGTACCATTTCCTTCCCTTGTTTAGGGATTTAATCCCGGTAAGATCTTTTCCCAAAGAGCACAAATAATGTAACATGAATTCAGTCAAGTAAATCAAACCATGAGATGGCGATAGTAATTAGGCCAAAGCGCCGCAGTGTTAGTTAGATAGAAAAGATGAATGGTAATGTACAATTCATAGGATATTGTTATAAACCAAAGACAGATAAAGGATTATACTAGAATCCATAAAGTAAATAAAAAAATGAGTTTTTTTTTAAAGTCTGATCTTCATTTTTTAGTTTAGTGTAGAGTAATAATGAATTACATGTAAAGGATTTATTTAAAAGTGTACATATCTATTACTGAGCATATATTCGCTTTTAACCCTCCCTAAATGAAGAAGCCAAACATTGATCAGTTTACGCATAACGTTTGTACTTTTCATTTTCCCTGTATGAACAATTTTAATCCCAAGTATGAAAATTGTCTTTGAGCAAGGGATGTCATGGTTTTTGTTGAAACTATTAAATTACTCCTTGAGTGTCTGGTGTCGTGTTGGTGGTCGATATATGCGCAGTGGTGATGTTGTTTATGTGCGTGTAATACATTTTTCCTGATATACTCGTACACATGTCTGACATCAAGAACCGAATAAAGCTTTCATGAATGGTTACCCCTGTTTAATGGTTTCGTCATAGCTCATTATAGACTGGAGTCTGATTTGTGATCGTTATTAAGGCCCTATTAAGGACACGGCCGGAAGAAGCCGAACTAGTGGACCCCTGACAAAGGTTTCTTCTGACGGATCGTGACCCCTCCTTGAACTTCCTGCCCCCAAACCGCAGTTGGTTGCATTTACCGACATGGGGAGAATTCCTTTGATATTCCTACTTCTAGGTACAAAAGAAGCTGGAGATTTTTATTCAGATATTACAATTTATTTTCATTATAAAAGAATGAACATTACATGAATTAACTGATTTTATGCCATTCATCGATTATCACTTGCCAATAGAATGAGCGTGGTACTTCTTTTGAACAAGTGTGGGGTTACAAAAGTAACACGCTTTTAAATCTCAAATGTTATCTGTTGAAAAATCCACATAAAAACAGAATTAATAATAAAAAAACGAACATTCGTAAAGAAAGTATCCTAAAGAATAAGGAACTTCAGTGAAAAATATAATGGCTTTAAAAATATGTTTTTTTTTTTTTTTTTTTTTTTTTTTAATTATTATTTATTTTTATTGAGATTTAAGAACCTCACCGTAATATTTAATCATTGAAGAAGATAATATTAACATAACCTAAATGAAAGATGAAACCGGATAAAAGGACAGAAACTAAAAATATTTCAGTCGCATCTGGGACTGAAATATGCATCCCAGATGCGACTGAAATATTTTTAGTTTCTGTCCTTTTATCCGGTTTCATCTTTCATTTAGGTTATGTTAATATTATCTTCTTCAATGATTAAAAATATGTATTCGTATAGATCGATTCTGAATATATAACTTTTATTTTATATAATTACTTAGACGTAGATTTTATAAATCGTTATATAAAAGTGAACTAAAAACCGTACCATCAAAACACCATGTTCTGTTGGTACCACTGCTTCTGCCATTTTTGAGCCCAACTTAACTAGATAAGTTTTTTTCCGCTCTTAATATTTCTTACGGCTTATAATTTCGCTGTTTACAATGTTCATTTTGCCCGTAAAATCATTACGTTTGTTTATTGCGACTACTTGAAAGTTTTTGCTTGAAAATTCATAGCAATTTTAACGAATTTGTCTACGTAAAAATCGCCCTTGAATAATACGACAATGTCATTGGCACTTTGGTGATTATTTCTTCAGTTATTCTGGAAGCGGAGGATTTATAATGATAACTAATAAAAAATTCTAACCTCAAACCTGTTATTTCTTATGATGCGTAACATATTTAGTTTTATTTCAAGCCATTGAAAGTACCACAACCCATATTTCTCTCGCAAAATATCTACGGTCATTTTTTGCCAGGTCCGTAACAGGCGCGTGTTTGGAAAATGGCTAGAGGCTTATTAACGCAAACATACATAATTCAAAGCACTTAAGGTTAAAATCGCAACCAAAAAATTCTAACCAGATGGTAACAAAGTGCAAGAGGAATAGTTCTGTATCGTTTTTTTGTGATATTAACTAATATTGATATATTAGTCTGCCGGTATTATGTTATTCATGGTGGGTCCTTTTTTCACATCATTTTTGCATTGATTGATTAATTCTTCTGCAATTTACTTTCGCATTATGAATTCTCCTGACACTCCTATTTTTTTATTCGAATACCGCACAAGAGTCCCAACTGTCCGAAGCCAGTGGGACTATGACATTCCTTATTGGGGTATGTTATAAGGGTAAAAGGTATGGAGAGGGGAAGGCGATGGGGAAGAAAAAGGTACCGGACTATTCAGATCTAAGCACAAAGCACGGCTAAAGCCATTTCAAGCATCTTTCGCTTTGGAATGCACCATAAATATACTGTATATATTATTTTTAACGAATTAATTGCAAAACGACGCAAATTAATTCAATCAAATTTACATGCGCACGCTGGGATTTGAACCCAGCACCTCCTGTTTTGTAGTCGAGATTAAAAAAAAAAATTCGAACTTTCTTCCGTTTTTGGCGATTTTGAATCCCGAATAACAAATTTTTCGGGATAAACCATTTAAACTTTTTGTAGACCTAATAGGGTCTGGGACATAACGATTTAAAATTTCGTAATATTTTGTCATTTCTAGCTATTTTTATAGTTTTTTTCATTGTTGACAACGAAGGAATAATTTTTATAGAAATATCAACGATATCAAAGATTTATTAATATTACATAACGATGAATATCGAATGAATCGAGCATGGTCAGTAACGCCAGTACTTATTATCGATATGATATACTGTCTATAGTTAGTGATAAGATATACAACATAATATACCACTAGTTCCGTTATGCTATATGTTAAATATCCTACGTCACATTGTACATTACGTGTATTATAATATGATTTTAACTTCTAAAACAAAATTTCTCGCTACGCACTTCATTTTTTTCTATTAATTAAACCACCAACTCTGTAATATAATCATGTAAACTATTTTATTGTTATTTTAAGCATCTTCTTGTGACACTTTAGGAAACATTACTGTGTAAATATATAACCATCTCAACGCAATATGTACACTCCGCTTCTCTTCACAAGCATTGCTTAAAAGAGAAGTATAATATTGCAATGAATGAAATTGTACTAAATTTCAATAATAGAAAAAGAGCGTTGGGAAAAAAAAAACATTTGTACAGCGTCGTTTATATGATTTTCGCCAAAATGGCCCTATAAAAATCATCAAAATATTATTATTATTATAATCACGTACCAAATCATTATTCAATAGATATGAATACCAAAATATCGTTTAATATCTCGTAACGGTCAGAACGCTAATATCTGTGGACACGGTATCGATATATCAGGTATGCAGCGTTATCACAATACGCATTTCTGTTACCAACATATGACCTAGTCTTTCAGTTTAGGTTTTAAAAAAGTTGGTTATGGACTTTCTTTGAACGTTGATAAATTGTTAATTAGTTGCGGATATGAATGTATTTTTGCATTTTGGTACAATGCACCTACAATAGTAACGGGACTCTGATATTCTACAATGTTTCCTTCAATTAAAAGAAGTTAAATTTGAGTATAAAGTTTTCGAAGTTTTGTATGAAATCCATACAATATCGATTTCTGTCTATTGAACCGCTAATCCGACTGGCTCGTGTGACGTCACACCCAACAAGCCACAGATTTCATGCGTTTTGGTGGGCTTAAAAATTTTTTAACTTTAACAAATATTTTAACCATGAAAACGAACTTAAAAAAAAAATTTAAAAATGGACTGGACTTCCTTATTTTACATATAATTTTTTTATCGATTTGGTCTTAAGAAGAACGGCTATACATAATTTAATTTTGGATTTGAGGCCAAAATACCCATCCAAAATGAATGATATATTTTTTAAAATTAAAGATGTAGTAAATATGTAGTACGGATGAGAAGTATTTTATTTATCTTCGTTTTAAATTATGAAGTATATGGCATAAAAAAAAACAATTTTCATAAAAGCCAACAAAAAAAAAATATTTGCGGGTTTATTGCATTTTTTTTTTAAATCTCATATTTGCTATGTAAATATGATGACATAAATAGAAATATGAAAACAAAAAATTTTAAAAAAAAAGTTTTAGGGTCGATATTTTAAATTATGTACGGCAAATTTGTGTTTAAACGTAAATTGGTCTTTTTTAATTTAATTTACAGTCCATCATAATGCTTATTTTAAAAAATATTATTTTATATTTCATTATATTTTCAAAGCTGACGGGGTTAAACTTTTTTTTAAATCATCGTTAGCCCCCAAATAATTGTTAAAGGTGCCTCTAAACATATGAAAAATCAATGCCTTTGATGGCCTATATTTCATAATATAAAACAAAAAGAAATAAATTGCTTCTAATCCTAACTAGATATTTACTATACGTTTTTATTAAAAAAAGATCCTTATACTCCTTTCTTCGTTCATTCGCTCTACATGCCCAAACCCCCCAAGCGTCCCTTTCTTAATATTACTCATTACGCTTACATCAGCCTTGCATTCTTTACGAATCTCAACATTTTTCACTCGATCATACATGGTTTTACCACACATTCTCATCAGAGATCTCATTTCTACAGCATTCTGTTTACTCTCATCCATCCAACCGCGTTCAGCCCCCCGCTAATGGAGTTTCCTGTATTCACCCTCCTTTCAATATCCCTATCAGTATTTCAATCTCCCGTAAACATACTTTCCAAATACACAAAATCATTGAACTGCTCCAAGTATTATATTCCACACTGTTTTCGTACTCTCTCTTTCAAACACCGTGACTTTAGACGTTCATAATTTGCTGGTTCTGCATACATACTATATTCATCCTAGATACGAGGGCCTGTAGATCTTCCATACTGATATCAATCAGCACCGCATCATCAGCATACAACAGGCAATAAACCTTCAGATTACTAATTTTTGTGCCCAAGCCCGCCTCTATCAATTCTTGCATGGTAGTCCATGTACAGATTAAACAACCACGGTGACATTAAGCAGCTTTTCTTAACACCTTTTGCGATGTCAAACCACCCCGTAAAATGACCGTTTGCCCTAACATATGCAACACTTCCCTCGTACAGAAACGCGATTGCCTGTATAAGATTCGTATTCAGTCCATACTTGGACAATACCTTCCATAACTTTTTTCTGTCAATTCGATCGTATGCTTTTTGTAGATCTACAAAGGCTCAGAGAAGTTTCTGGTTTTTGGCAATAAACTTCTGTATGCGCAACGTGAAAATTTGATCCATGCACCCCTTCCACTCATAAATGCGTTTATAGAAGTCGTCAAAGCGACCCCTTGGAATAACAAGGTTGTAGTCTGCAAGTATGTTGTCTGTTGTATGCTGATGATGCGGTGCTGATTGCTAACAGTATGGAAGATCTACAGTCCCTCGTATCTGGGATGAACGAAGTATGTATGAAGAATGAGCTAATGATGAATGTAAATAAGTCCAAAGTCATGGTGTTTGAAAGAGAGAGTACGAAAACAGTATGCAATATAGTTGTGAATGATGAATACTTGGAGCAGGTCAATGAGTTTGTGTATTTGGGAAGTATGTTTACGAGAGATGGAAAGACAGATAGGGATATTGAAAGAAGGGTGAATGCAGGAAACTCCATTAACGGAGGACTGAACGCGGTTGGCGCAAACAAAAAGTTGTCCAAGGAAGCGAAACTAGCAGTCCACAATGGAGTGCTGATACCAACCTTGATGTATGGCAGTGAGGCATAGAACTGGCAGAGGAAGGATGAAGTAGACTGAATGCTGTAGAAATGAGATCTCTGAGACGAATGTGTGGTAAAACCATGTATGATCGTGTGAAAAATGTTGAGATTCGTAAAGAATGCAAGGCTGATGTAAGCGTAGTGAGCAAGATTAAGAAAGGGACGCTTAGATGGTTTGGGCATGTAGAGCGAATGAACGAAGAAAGGAGTGTAAGGAGAATATATGACGCGAATGTGAATGGAAGAAGAAGCCGGGGACGCCCGAGGAAGACATGGCACGATCAAGTGAATCAAATACTCGAGTCAGGCCATGTCAGAAGTCGGAATAACAGAAGAGAATGTATGAGGCGTTGTATGAATGTGAATGAAGCAAGAAGTGTATGCCAAGATCGAATTGTTTGGCGGTCCGTCCTCTCTGCGTACCCCTGCGGGGAAACGGCGTGATGGTTAGTTAGTTATATCTGACACAGCAATACCATGCAATAATGTGCTCTATACAAGGTAACTTTAAGAGTCTTTATCGCATAACATTGCCATGTCAGTTGGAACTTTGTTTTTCCAAGGGGTCGAAATAGAATCTTAGAATTTTTTTTTTATTTGGTCGTCGCAAACACTACTAGGGCGCTTGTAGAGGTCGACAAATGGAGTATTAGAATGTTTTTTATTGATTTGGTCATCGAAACCACTACTGGGGCGCTTGTAGAGGTCGACAAATGGAGTATTAGAATGTTTTTTTATTGATTTGGTCGTCGCAACCACTACTGGGGCGCTTGTAGAGGTCGACAAATGGAGTATTAGAATGTTTTTTTTATTGATTTGGTCGTCGCAACCACTACTGGGGCGCTTGTAGAGGTCGACAAATGGAGTATTAGAATGTTTTTTATTGATTTGGTCGTCACCAACCTACTGGGGCGCTTGTAGAGGTCGACAAATTGAGTATTAGAATGTTTTTTTATTGATTTGGTCGTCGCAACCACTACTGGGGCGCTTGTAGAGGTCGACAAATGGAGTATTAGAATGTTTTTTTATTGATTTGGTCGTCGCAACCACTACTGGGGCGCTTGTAGAGGTCGACAAATTGAGTATTAGAATGTTTTTTTATTGATTTGGTCGTCGCAACCACTACTGGGGCGCTTGTAGAGGTCGACAAATTGAGTATTAGAATGTTTTTTTATTGATTTGGTCGTCGCAACCACTACTGGGGCGCTTGTAGAGGTCGACAAATGGAGTATTAGAATGTTTTTTTATTGATTTGGTCGTCGCAACCACTACTGGGGCGCTTGTAGAGGTCGACAAATTGAGTATTAGAATGTTTTTTATTGATTTGGTCGTCGCAACCACTACTGGGGCGCTTGTAGAGGTCGACAAATGGAGTTTTAGAATGTTTTTTTTATTGATTTGGTCATCGAAACCACTACTGGGGCGCTTGTAGAGGTATTAGAATGTTTTTTTTATTGATTTGGTCATCGAAACCACTACTGGGGCGCTTGTAGAGGTCAACAAATGGAGTATTAGAATGTTTTTTTTATTGATTTGGTCATCGAAACCACTACCAGGATGCTTGCCTCAGAATGTTTTATATAAAAAAAGTATTCGTGGTTTGACATTGTATTAAGTAAATGAAACACATTGTTATAAACCACGAATATATTTTATTTACACCAACCGGTTTCTCTTAATTCAAGCTTCATCAGGGTAAACATAATAACTTTTTTCAGTTATTATGTTTTCCCTGATGAACCTTGAGAAGATGCGAAAGTGTTCAGATTAAATAAATAGACTTTTGTAACGTACTTTCTCGTGACAATTTCGTGAACGAAATAAGGAACAACAATTCACTGATACGATATAATGCTCGTATAATAATGCGTACGTAGATATACGAAAAGAGCATGTTCCGAGATAAAATGAGATTGAATTCAATTTCATTTTGTTTTTCGCTCCGACTGAAGTCAAAATATTTAAGAATTTAAAAGAATTCCCGATGAGCTCCGAATACCCCGAGCGCGTCTTATCCGGAAACATCTAAATCTGCCTCTTAAATAAATTGTTACATCTAACGATTTACATTTCTCCGAAAAATAAAATGAGTTTTTTAATATAAGAGTACGTCACTGAAGATGGGATTTCCATTGGTCCCCATAAAAGTTATTTTTTTTATTCTTAACATGATCGCGAAATGAAAAATAAAAAAATGTCATTTCAATTTCACGATGCAAATTTGAAATTGCTTTCAAGTAAATGTTTTCTTGGATATCTCTCACCTGTCCACTTATTTTCATTGAATTATTTATCGTGATGATTGATCTTTTGACTGTTGCCAGGAAACCTAAAGTGTCAGTCGTGATATTGTTGTGGATGAAGGAATTTGTTTTAATATTTTAGTACAACCTTGAATGGGTCGTAAAACAAGTATCTAACAATATAGGGGGCATTTAAAACCAGCCCCAAGAGGGGCGCGCAGGGTTTAATAATAATAATACCAAATAAATTAATTAAAAATTACTTTGTAATTTAAAAAAAAATATACCTCATAAAAATGCATTTCTGATAATTTTATTCTATGTTGATAGAAAGCAGTCAATTTGATTTGACATATTAATGAAATAAAAAAGGGCTTTGTTTATATAAACGAAAATAACTAATTTTTTATAGATCGACCGGTTTCAAAATTAAACGAATCAAAAAATATATACTATATGTTTGTATATACACAAATAGAATGAGACAAAACATAACAAATAAACCGGTCGGTCTTGACAAAAAAATAAAATTATAAACAAAGTGATTGTTTTGCATGATGAATTTTATTATAAATTCCCTTATTATTTATATTTTAATATCTTGTCTTATTGGAGGTAAATTCACAAGGAGGAAATCCATCATTGGTTTAACTTTGGTATGCCATACACGTACAAAATAATAAAACGTGAACAAAAAATGAATTAACCATTACATTGTCATCACCACTTTATTAATATATAAATATAAATCAACATGTTTCAACTTTCCTTATCAGGAATATACTCGTAAAAAATAAAAATAATAATATCAAGTATAGACAAATGATAAATATAGAACAGAATATGTAACAATAGACAAATTATTAACATGATTTTATTAGAAATTAAAAAAGAAATTATGTTTATTATTAATATTAATATGAAAATAAATTCAAGAGACAGCTATTTAAATTTTTTAAAATTAATTACCTAACTTAATCAATTTTTGTATTTGTATGTATTAATAAAGTGGTGATTACAAAGTAATTTTTAATTCATTTATTAATAATGACGCCACAAACTGAATATCAATCTTTTTAAGAAATTAAAATACGAAATATCACTTCAAGGGGGCTAGATTAGATTAGTATTTCAACTTATTTAATTACATATTTAATATTATTCTTTGCTAAAGTAATCAAAGGTTTCAAATTATATATATATATTTTTTACATTAATACCGCACAAGAGTCTCAACTGCTCCCAACCATCTGAAGCCAGTAAGACTATAGCATCCCCAATTGGGGAATGTTGTGAGGCTGAAGGTATTGGGGAGGGGAAGGAGAAGGGGAAGATGAAGGTGGGGAAATACCTGGCAATTCAGATCTGGTCACCAAACACGGCTAATGCCATTTCAAGCAACGTTTCAATTCTGAATGGTGGTCTTCCACCAGGGCGATACTGAAAGTATCTTTCACTCTGGAACGTGCGCAAATATACTATATATTATTTTTATATTAATTAGTTGCGAAACAGCACAAATTATTTAAATATAACTTACTTGCGCACGCCGGGATTTGAACCCGCGACCTTCGGATTCGTAGTCGAGAGCCTTACCCCTCGACCATGGAGGCCGTCAATTATCCCCTTTCTACTATAAGTAAGTGATAATTTATTTTTATTTATTTATTACATGTATGTGAACATCTGTCATCAGCTGACAAATGTTCATATACATTATGTTTCACACTTAGTGAGATGGGCAATACCATCTCACTAGGTGTGAAACGCCTGTGTTGAGATGGCAATTTACATCGGTGGTTGTTCAGCTGGGATATTTAGCTGACAAATAGATTATTAATAGATTACAATTTTATACTAATTTTTCACGCGCCTTAAAGTGTAAGCATATTAAATAAACTACTTTTTTCAATTTATTTCTCATTTATATCATTTATTTTTATTCAGGACGGATCGTGTGAAAGTTCCCGCGCTCCTCTCACGACGAGCTCTCGAAATGTTGTGACTAAACCAGAGCGCTAATCTGAAATGGTAAATAGATACCCCCCACTCAGTATTTACGAAACCATACCAGATGTTAACCCCGGTCGTCATTTCCTCTCGCCTAGTAAGGCCCTGGGTGTCTTTGATTGGTCGGCCCTCAGGCCTAATAACCTTACAGCAATTCCCTAACATTTATGTAAAAAAAACACCATTTACATTGCGAAAATTTGATGACGTAAAATTTACGACAAGCGCTCGCTCAAGGGAAATTATTCAGCACGCCCGCTGGAAGGTTAATAGGATTCACAACCTCAAAACTTTACACGAAATCATCTATAACCCGGAGCAACGCCGGGTATATGTCAGCTAGTTTGTAATAAGTACCTATGTACGAGTACACATTACATGACAATCCCTTAATTTATTAACACAAAACCATTTCGCCTGGAACCCGTTTAAAAAGTCACTGTATACTGATTTTCAATGCATCTGATTTGCGTTTTAAGCTTTCTCTTCAAATAATGTACATTATATTTTTAAAAATCCTCACGTTTATATAGTTAATAAGAAGTACTTTGTTTACACCACTGTTTTAAATATATAAATATTTGCATATTTCAGAAATAAAGCTTCCCTTATCAGGAAGCTTTGTTGATAAAATCTAATAAATCAGGTTTATTTAATAGTACGGATTGTTCTTAAAATTAGTTACTTATGAATAGGATATAGTATTTCGCCAAATAAGTTACAGTATAAATTTATGTGTTTTTAATCCCCAATGATTTAAATTTGAATGCTATTTTTATAAATACATTTTGATAGTAAATTGATAGTTTGGAGGGAGTTGAGACTCAGAAGGCAGGAAATACTGGTAGGGAGTTCAATTTTAAGTTTTACCGATTCACGCATAAAGTTTGGAAATTGGTCATTGATAGAACACTCAAAGAAATTATGGTCTAGAATATCCTCTGATCCACAATCACAGTAAGGTGAGCTGAATATGTGGAACCTGGCGAGATGACTAAGATAAGAAGTGTGACATAGTCTCATACGAGTTATGGAGAAAATATTTTTTTTTGTCATGCAAGTGTATTTATGAAATCAGGGTTCGACAGGAATAAAAGGTTTATTTTGAGTACTGTTACCCTTTGTTAGAGAAGATATTATCCATTCAGAAGACCATTGGAGTTTGTATTTAGTTTTTAGAATAGGGAAACAGTCTCTAACTGGAACAGGAATATTACTCAACGAACCGTGAACAGGGGCTTCCTTAGCAATGGAAACCGCAATTTCGTTTCCAGTAATACCTAGGTGTCCCGGAATCCAGGCCAGGACCACTGACGCATGCAATAGCGACATAGAATACGCGAGGTTTCTGATAGAGCAGGTAAGGAAATTGCTATTAGAATTGAGTGGGGATGAACTTATTTGTTGTAGTGAGCTAATCGAATCTGAAAGAATGAGGGCGATTCTAATATTATGCGATTTGACGAGATGAAGTGCTTGTATGATAGCTATGCATTCATCTGAGAAAATGGAGTATTCTTTGGGAAGTTTGTGTGGAAACATACATACTTATATAATGACAGTAATTGTATTGAAGCAATATATTTTAATTGTGCTATAGTTTAATTGATAATTTGAAAGCATTGTTCCCTGTAAGTACAAGTACTGTTTATAATCAGCTCTAGGAAGAAATTAGGTGCGACTTAAATGCTAAAAGTAATCGGCAGACCGTCGGATTGTCCTTTGTTTAACTCTACGAGGGTTCATTTGCTTAAATTGTGCGTGAATTAGGTTGCATTAAGGCGATAATGCAGACTCTAATTTGATCATTTGTCTCTAATCGCAGCCATTTAAGACATTTGCTTGTAATTTACTTACAACATTAGAGCCCGAGTCAGAAGGAGAAAATCAACTTAACTACCAATTAGGATCGTGGGATATTTTAAACAGCAGACATCAGTCCGAAAATTTAATTTATTGAATATATCTCGGCTACTTAGTATGGAAAATTGGATGCCCATGTTACCTCTTGTTTCTTTAGTGGTAAATGAGATTTAATTACCGTATGGTTAGTAACTACACACAGGAGCCTGTGAGGGAAATAATTTCCCTCAAGACCTATATCATCTTTGGGGATGCTGTGTGGAGGGTCTTTTAGAGGATAGGAAGTAGTGAAATCGGGTCTTGAAGAGACCCATGTTGTAGGACACAGAGGCCGGCAGATCACTCCATAGCCGATCTGTTGAACACAAGAACGAGTCGTAGAAGCGGCCCGTTCTCATTTGACAAATGTCAACCGTGTTCAGATGTTGGGCACGCGTTTGGCGTGTTTCCCGACTATGCACAGGTGCCGAAGGGATCAATGACGCCAGTTCTTCAGAGCATCTTCCATTAAAATACCGGTAGAACAAGGAGAGCATTCCTATCTGACGTCTGTGCTCCAAGGATTGCAATCCGTTTGTTAAGAGTCAAGGGTTTTTTTCAGATATTTTGGGGCCCCAGGCCAGAGGTGGGTGCCACATTCTACAGTGTAGTTTTTAAAAACATAATAGTAAATAGTGCCGCCAGCAATAAAACAAATTTCAACTCACAAATAAATTCAATATAGAAAGCGACGGGACTCACTCCTGACATCGATGCTATATATTCCGTAGATTTAGTTTTAATTGTGCCAGTCTGACGATGCCCGTGATAGGGAGAAACCGGTCCGGTCGAAAATAAATAAGTGGAAAAGAGTTACAAAGGTATTTTAATAAAAAAACATTTTTGACAAAAATTTCTTCCATAAGAAGTGATTGGTGCCCTTTGAATAAAGTTTTCAGCTCTAACTTCTCCAATTTAATCTAACTATAGCCTTTCACCCCACCAATGTTTAAAAAAAGTGTGAATTTACATAACTCAATATAAAATTTCAACATATCAAGTTCTTCCATCAGCTCTGTGCGGAGGTGAAACATGTTCAGATGTCAAATTATGTAAACAGGTGAAGGACATATTATCTCATGAGCCGAGTTCTTTTACAGGGCTGACAGCTTTTACAGGGCTGACAGCTTTTACAGGGCTGACAGCTTTTACAGGGCTGACAGCTTTTACAGGGCTGACAGCTTTTTTCACAACGGAGATGTTTAGGCTGAGACGGATATTAAATACTAGGATGAAAATAAGGCAAATGTACTAATGTGCTCAAGGAAAAAAAACCTAATGTCTGTAATAATACGGTGGTCTACGTCAGGTTGTAATCCACAGCAACAACCTAGTTTTAATAATAATAATATTTATTTATTTGAAACGCACTTTATTATTACAATAGTAACCGGCCACCTTTAAGACAATAAAGTGACACCCAAGTAAAAACTTTCAATGTAAAATTAACATTTTTTTTAATAGAAAGACAAATATTCTCTGGTTACGAAAAACCTGACAATATTTGAAAATCTCCTACTACCATCACAGTAAGCGGAAGATGTTGCTTGTGCCGTAATGGAGAATTTAGCCAAACGATGAATTGAACTCACGACGCCTGGGTGAGACCCAAACGCGATGCCAATAATAATAATAATTGGATAATTTGTATAGCGCCGTTTTGTGAAAAATCACCTCAAGGGCGCCACCACCGGTCATAGATGAGTTAATGTTGTATTTATTATGAATACATAGCATTTGTTTTAAAAACTAATACATATACCGACATTTTATACTTCACGAGCGTATGTGTGAAAACAATTTTGACAATATAATGTTAGGTTGATTTTTGCTAATGCCGCGAAAGCAAATCGCTCGGTTAGTACATTCCACATTTGACGTTTCTCGTCCGTGAAAAAACAACACAAAACGTAGCTTGTGATAAACAAAATAAATTGGGTTCTCTTCAGTTTTATTTAAAACATTAAAAAACATATATATTTTGACGTTCGAAAGTGGAAAAAAAATCTCACGTAAGATAGGTTGTAAACTACTAATGACATCTCACACTTCGGTGACATTTGTTCACCCTGTTGACACTTTTTTTATAACTAGTCTTGTGCTGAGGGGAACTTAATCCACATAAATTGGTATCCTAAATTGATCGTGAATTCGATTGAGAATTTCGTCGGTAAGAGCGTATTTGTGCATTTAAACAGTGTTGAGGCAAAATTTCAGCCTCACAGTTGGTCAGTAGGGTTGGGAAGAATGGCCGTATATGTCTCATTTATTCGCCCAATATTAGAATTTGGATCAGTGATATGAAATCCGCAATACAATGTAAACATTCAAAGACTAGAAAGAATTGAAAAAAAAATGCTCTCAAACATTTAGATTTTAAATCCTACCGAACACCCCAAAATAGCATTCCATAATTTATCATCACTAGAACATAGAAGAAATATATCCGACCAAAAATTCCTTTACTTAATCATTAACAACGTTGTTGACAATAAGGAACTCGAGTGAAAAATATTATCTCTTTAAAAATATATATTCATATAGATCAACAAACAATTCTGAATACATAACTTTTATTACATATAATTAATTATACGTACATGATTTTTTTATTCACTTTTATAATGATTTTTAAATTAAAATTAAATTAAATTAAAGGATAATTATATACAATAAAAGATCTAAATGAATATATATTTTTATAGCCATTATTTTTTTCAATGAATAAACAAGGAAACGTTCATTACATTTCGCATGGATACCCAGTAAACTTTGCCTGCTATATAAACATGTTCTAGTGAAACAGGCACAGTACCTTAAGCCTTCTACACATTGAGATTGTACAGATGAATAAATACATACACTGCGGCCTTTGCCAATAGAACGTACCGGCGTACTAGAACGTACCGGCGTACTAGAACGTAGCGCGGACTCAAAATATAAAATAATAAGGGTTGGCTAAAATTGCTAAATAAAGTCCGCAAGGAGCACACGCGACTGAGCACGAATAGCTTTGCGGCTGGTTCCCGTGCTCGGGTCGGGCTCGGGCTCAGGCAAATGGGGAAGTAGGACTTAAGGAGCTTTTTGCTGAACGTGCCGCAGAATGCAATTTTCCATAGATTTACTTTCTGACAAGTCGGCGTTATCGAGCACTCGCCCCCGTCACTCGCTCCCGCCTCGCGCGCTATGAGTAGGTGCGGAGTATGGACGTAGGAGGACTCTCGGCCCCCGACTTCCCGGCGCGGCGTATCGTGCTTCAATTCACGTACCTACCAATCATATTCCCGTATGTCGACTAGATCAAAGGCTTCTAGTTTGTTATTCCCCTCTTTTGCGTATGAAACCTTAAGGAATTCGACATGTATATAATATTGTGATGTTGATGCTGATGAATTAAACTTAAGGTCGGTGAATACGTAGGTACCTATCGAATGTTTTACAACTTTCCGGTTACATTAATTAATCCCATGTTCTCTACAATACAACCAGACTATCCTTTGAAGTTGTCAGAACCTCACTGTGCGTATGAAGTTCATTTGTTTGTAAAGTAGTTTTTTCCATATTTGCTGACGAAATGAAGTTACAAACACATGGCTTTACTTGGATATAATACATTTTACTATTAAAATAATAATATATGTATAATTCCGATCCGAAAGGACAAATTTATATAGAATCGTATGAAAGGAAATTAAAACACAGCCTCTATTCCTACTCATAGTGCGTCAGTTCTGGTGAAATAGTTGGCTGGTAGGTTCCACAAAACTAGGTATTTAAAAAATATATATATTATTTACGTGTTACAAAAAAAAAATGCAATGCAAAAAATCCCGATAAACTACTTTTTTGTATTCAATTTTTAATTATTAATTATTTTTATTGAGAATACAATAAAAAAACACATAAATTTGTCGTAGACCACTTTTATTTTATTAAAACTACCAGTTTCGGCAGCACCCAATATTACAATATTCCAATATTTTTCAATATTTTTTTATATTTCAATATTTTTCCAATAAATCGCTCTGTTCTTCCCGGAAATCCTACAATTACCCCTATCCATTTGCTTACCCCCCACTCCAACACCTAAAATTTATATGTCTTGTCAATATTCTATATCATAAGTTAGTTTTAATATTCTCCTGATGAAGGAAGAGTGCTTCCGAAACCGGTAGAGTTTTAATAAAATGAAAATGGTCTAAAACAAATTTATGTGTTTTTTATTGTAAATTATGGCGAGCCACAAAGTTAATGTTTTTTACAAATATTTTTATTGAGCTTTAAAAACCTCATTTTAATATTTAATCATTGTAGAAAATAATATTAACATAAACTAAACGAAACATGAAAACGGAAAAAAACGGAAAAAAACGACAAAAAATAAAAAAATGCCACCTGGGACTCAAACCCAGGATCTCTGCCTATCCGGGGCAACCGTTTAACCAACTTAGCTAATGAGACCAGTTCAGTTTATGTCATCTTCATCGATATCATATCTCTAATTCAAGATTTGTTAATATTATAGTCCATTATTATTATTATTTTTCTTTTTATCCCATATTATTTGCAGCTTCCTTTATAATGATTGGAAAGTTCCTAAGGAATACAATTGTAAACTAGACCGTGTCTCGGATTAATATCCGACTTTTTTATTTATTTTTTTACTTTTTTGAACTTTGTCTAACGGGAGCTTGTTATTCAACTCTCAAAATTAACAGTTAGGGCAAAATAAAAACATAAGAAAAAATATATAACAAACTTAAACAATAAATATTTCTCAAGAATCTTACTCAAAAATATTTCTACAAAAATATAAACTACGACAACATTAAATCGTAAATGTAATAATATTTCCTTATTATTTAATACAAATATCTTATATTTATTAACCGTTTAATTTTAATACAGTTTTTTTTTTATAATAAAAAAAATAAAATAACTTTGTTTCAATTCCACTTTATTATTTCTTCATCCAACCGATTTCGGTTCAACCTGCACCTTCCTCAGGGGTGAATACACAATATATTGAACATAATGCAGAAATACATGGTATTCAAAAGAAAATTAGAAGAGAGAGACAGAACATCAACATAGGTGGGGGGCAAGGAAGGAGGAGCTTAATAGGGAGGGAAGAAGGTGGGCGGAGGTAATGGAGATATTAAAAAATGGGGGTGTTAGACAAATCTAGTTGTTTATTAAGTAGATTGGTTTTATTGATTTTTAATGACTTTTTTGTTTCAAGGGCTTCAAGATTATTAAGGCGTAGACCTATCCCATTTCTATGTAATACATCTATCCCGGAAGATTTAATAATGAGTGATTTTTACCTATAAGGTGGGTGGCGAATTCTGAAAATCCGACACTGTTTAGACATCTCAAGTGTTCGACCACTCTTGTTTTAATGTTTCTAATGATCTAAAAGGCTGGACAATCGTTACATTTGAGTTTATAGATGCCAGAATGGCTTAAGTTATTTTCTTTATCTTTAGAATTTATTAAAAGTTTTCCTGTAGGGAATTTAGAAACACATGAAAATGAAAAATTATTTATGAATAAAATTCTACGCCAACCCTGGTTTTTATTATCTCTGATATTGTGTGTATTATTATAAAGGAATTTATTAGTAGATATTAGATTAAGTTTTTTTTAATGGATTTTATCTATTAAGCTATGGGGGTATCCGTTATTTATTGCAATAAATTTGATTTTAGAGAGTTCTTCATTAAAGTCAACGTTAGATAAAGGAATAGTGACTAGTCTGTGAATCATAGAATGAAAGGCTGAATGTTTCTGAGAGATTGGGTGGTTAGAAGTATTATGAATTACGGTATCTGTGAAGGTAGGCTTTCTATAAATATTGAAACCAAATTTATTATTAACAATGGATAGGGATAAGTCCAAGAAATTTAAACAACAATTATTTCCTATTTCTTAAGTGAACTGAATTTTTTAATGAAATAATTAAGGAGGCTTTACAGTTTTTATTTTTATTTTAGCGGGTCTAAAGTTCTTTGTCCATATTTGTTTTTATGCTTAAGAACCATTAATCTTTCATTAAAATTGAGACGAGTATTGTAAGTGTGCTCTAGTCTATTTGTATTATATATGGGGGTTATTAATGTACTTAAATATATTTTTGTACCACAGAATTGATCTTATAAAGAGAATTTTGAAACTCTGATAAAAGTATGGAATGTTATGACTTTGTTCGTATAAACTTTTATGAGCTAATAATTTAACCAAAGAATTTTGCATTGATTGAACATGATTGATGCTTGTTTTACAGGGAACTCCCCAGGCTGTAATTCCATACCTTATAACAGATTTCACTAATGATAAATAAATTATGTAAAGTGTACAGATTGGAACAAAGAATTTTTATTTATATAATATGCTAACAATTGATCTTAGTCGTACACAAACCTTATTTATTTGGAAATCCCATTTGAAAAAAACAATCAATATTATTCTCAAATGTTTCATAAAAAGCTCAACGCCTAAATCTACTGATTAAAAAAATATCATGTCTTGGGGATGGAATCGTTTCAAAATAATAAATAAAATTAAAAATAAAACTATTACGTTATGGCTGTGCTACATTAATATGTCATCTAATTACATAATATGAACGAATGAATTGGGCATAAGTATTAAATCCGCAGTTTGACATTCTGAACTAAATTTCCATACAAATGAAGTCTATTGAAATGCAACGATTAATAAGACCGTCCTTTTCATTATCAAATGAAGTAGTAAAATCTTTCTTTTGGAATATCGCCAATACGGTTTCCAACTTTTATAATAAACCATTATTGTCAGAATTCGCTATTCACTGTCGAGTGGGTGGAGACCATTCAGATCTTTTGATTGAACTTAATGAAACAGCTACTTTTTATCAATCAGATTGAGTACCAATTCCTGATTTTTAACATTACAAAACTCTTAGATATACTTAAACATTAAGAAATGATTATTTAGTCATAAATGGTGTTTAAAATTTAATATACAGCGCCCTTGAGTTGATTAATGGATTAATAAATCTATTCTGCGGGTATGAGGGAGAGCGAAGGTGAGAGTAGGTTTCAGGTAGTAATTCTGTGAGAGTAACCGCTTGGACCGCGAGGGTTGCTTTGCGGTTTGCGGTGCTATTGTGACAGACAATTAAATACACCTACTACATGCAGGCCCGGCCCTATTCTGACGCAGTCAATTAATCTTATTTTTTAATCAATAATGACGTACAAACATAAATACCAGTATATTTCGTTTTTTATACGTTAGTTTCCATAGTTAAAATAATGTTCAAAGTTACAATTTTTCAAAGTTTTGATCAGTTTTGAGGTTAGAATGTTAAATGTCAAAACAAGGATGAGCTTTACCGCACAAAATTTTATATTCTATTCATTGTAAACCACAACTGAACATAAGTAATGAAAGTATCTTCCTTTTTAGAAACTATAACTCTAAGAATAAAAATAGTATTCAGGATTAATATCCGCTCACATACCCGGAGAAGAACAAAATTATCAACAACCGTCAGTACGGATTCTGGCGGAACCGCTCATGCGGTGATCTTCTCGCGTATGTGACGCATGCTTAGGGGCGGTGCCTGTAACGTTATGGTGAGATTCAAACGGTCTCACTAGACATTTCTAAGGCCTTTGATCGGGTTTGGCACCGAGGACTTGTCAACAAACTGCCTTCTTACCGACTTCCCGTTTCCTTGTGTACGTGGATTGCCGACTTTTTGAGGGAGAGATCGATTCAGACGGTTGCTGATGGTTTCATATCTTCCTAGCATTCAATAAATGCTGGCGTCCCACAGGGATCGGTTCTGTCTCCGACATTGTTTTTGTTGCACATCAATGACCTCTTGACATGTGCACCAATCCATTGTTACGCGGATGACAGTACAGTTCATGATAGCTTTTTGTTTGACAAGCCCCCAAAGGGCACACAAACTCCAATGGCTCGGAGGGCTTTGAAGCAGAGAATGGACGGTTACCTCGAGAGGGTCGCCTCTCAGAAGCTGGGCATATTGCACAGAGCCCGCAGATACTTTAATAGTACACAACTGATGACCCTGTACAAATCGCAAGTGCGCCCCACTATAGAATTTGGCAGCCACCTCTGGTCTGGAGTCCCAAAATATCTGAAAAAAAAAACCCTTGACTTTGTGCAGAAACGGGCGGTCCGTTTGATAGATTCGACTGCAATCTTTGGAGCACAGACGTCAGGTGGGAATGCTGTCCTTGTTTTACCGGTATTTTAATGGAAGATGCTCTGAGGAATTAGCGTCATTGATCCCTTCGGCAGAGATGCGTAGTCGGGAAACACGCCAAACGCGTGCCCAACATTTGCACACGGTTGCCATTTGTCACATAAGAACGGGTCGCTTCTACGACTCGTTCTTGTGTTCAACAGCTCGGCTGTGGAATGATGTGCCGGCCTCTGTGTTTCCTCCATCCTACAACATGGGTCTCTTCAAGATCCAAGTTTACTCCTTCCTATCCCTAAAAGACTCTCCACACAGCATCTCCAAAGATCATATAGGCCTTGAGGGAAATTATTTCCCCCAGGGTCTCCTGTGTGGTGTTTCAGTAAAAAAAAGTATTGATAATGGTTATTAAAAATGTTCATACTACTTCCAAAATCAGAACGCACACATGACGTCAGATTGTTCCGTATTAACATAACGAGGTGTTTTGATTTATTAATTATACTTATAATTGTATATACAAAAAACTTGTATATTTAAAATTGACGTTTGTTGATCTACATCAATATGTATTTTTAAAGCCATTATATTTTTCACTGGAGTTCCTTATTGAAGCACTCGGCTCCGGACGGCAGATTTCTAAGGGGCCGCCGATAGTACCTAACTATCAACTGGTATAACCGTTATATAACAGGTAAGTGGCTAATTTGACATTACGTTTACCCAGCCATCGTGAATTCAATTCCTCGACTGGCTAAGTCTTCCATTACGACACTAGCAAAATTTTCCGCTTACTGTGATGGTAGTAGGAGATTTTCAAATATTGCCAGGTTATTCGTAACCCGGGAATGTGTGTCCTTCCTTAAAAAAAATGCTGTACTCTTGCTATCATTATAATATATTAAATAATAAATCCATACTCCATTATATTGTAGAATACGGATTTTCAATGAAATTTATTATTTATTTAATTTTGAATGCGCTCAGCATATAGCGGCGATCGAAAGTCTTCCGACTCCCACTCGACAGGATTCACGGCGCACGCTTCACTATTTCTGTAGAATACGAGTGTACTGATACTGGTGTAGATACCTACATAGTTTCTTTGGAATGACAAATTTACAAGAGTAAGCAAACACATTGTGGATTGACATGATGAATTAAATGAAAATATACTTTGTTTGAATTGACTTTTATTTTTGTGTGAATACGTCGATTGAATCATCTTTAAGACTGAAACTATACTGGAATGTTTTACAGTATGTTTTATATACTGTATATTTTCAGTCCTGAAATGATTTAATCGAACCAAAACTAGTTGACGTATTCATAGAACAATAAAAGTGGATTCAAATTAGTAATTTTTCAATCTGTTAGTATCTATTTAGTTATTTTCCTAGTGGAAACTTCCAAAATCAGTGGTGACATATTGTATTATGATTATACTTGTATATATATATTTTTTTTTTATTTGCTCGCATGCAGGACCAATATTGGATAAATTCTCCAATTCCCCGTATTTGTGCGCAATATAATGCAAAATTTCACAATATCGACATTCTTCACAATGCCCTTTCAAAATATCGAACCGCAGTAATACGTACGACCACAAATTAATGCACAAGTATAAAATGTATCGAGACCATCTCCTGTCCTATCTTCCTCTTCCTCTCCTCCCTTCCTTCCTATTTTTTTTTGTAATATAACATATTTACTTAACCACTTTTATCATAAGAAACTTTGATGGCTTACCTTATAAAGGTTTCTAGTGTTTGAGTTGAGGAGCAGCGCCGGTAGAATGTAGCGACGGTAAATGGTACCACACACAAATGATAAAAGGAATGGAACAATAAATACATACATAATAAACGTAATACATTTTAATTTTAGCAATATTTCAAAACACCTGACGTAATATTTCTAGAGGATGTATTTTTTAATTTTATTTATTTTTTATTGCTAATTTACATACATCATTTACAATCAAGAGATATGTAAAATTCTAAATTCACTGAAAGAAATTAAAACTTGTAATTACTGTCAGAGTTACCTAACAATGGTTTGATTTGTGATTTGAAAGATTTATAATTTTTCTCTATTTTGATCTTATACAGGATGTCATTAGAAAGTTTTATATCTTGATAGGCATAATGGAGTTAAGGAGCTCTTGTTTTAAATTTAGGGATTTCCAAGTTGTAACGTGATCTTGGTCGGTTACATATTTTTGTAGAAATTGTTGAATTAGAATAATGGTCTGTGTGAATTTGTAAGAATGTGTTCTTTTTGAAGATTTTATTTTAACCGAGAGAGCTAAAAGTTTTTTCGTTGGATGACTTTCAAAGTCAATCTCTGTATCTTTTCTACATGTAAGAGGTTAGTTTAAAAAGTTCTCCCCCCAACCGATTATACCATATTGTAAAATGGATTAAGCAAGGGAGAAATAAATTGATGTTATTATATCGGATGATTGATGATAGGATGTTTCTCAATCTAATGAATATGTAAATAAGTTTTCTTATTTAGTTACAGTATTTTGTACTTGTTCTTTTCATTTTAGTTGACTGTCTACTAAATCACCCATATACGAGTACTTTATGCTGCTTTTGCCTGTGATGCGTAAACATTCGGCATCTTTTTTTTTATTTGCACACTGCGATGAGTGGATGAATTGCGGTTAATGGATTTTGAAAAAAAAAATTTTTTTCGACGTTTTTTTCTTTTAAAGAGAATGGGATGAATTATGTCTTGTCAGTATTTAGTAACAGACAATTTTGGTCGAACCATATTTTTAATATGTTTATATTTGTATTTTAATTCTCATTGTTTCTTCTCATGATTTTCCTTAAGAGATCACCACAGTGTTGTCTGCATAAGATATGATGTCTTCAACTATGGGATAGTATTAATTTTTTTTAACATAGATTGTAAAAAGGATTAGAGCAATGACAGTACCTCGGGGTATACCGGAAGCTGTAGTTTTGGGTTCACTATTTAGTGAACTCAAAACTAGAGCTGTACTTTGTATTATTTATTTTGATTTATTAAAATTTTTCCTTTAGATAGCTTTAGAACCATGATAGCACCATAACTTGTTTTAGTTTCTCTTTCAGTTAATGTGATATGCTGTCGAATGGTTTGCCGGGGGTCTATGAATTACGTTATGATTATGATTTTGTTGGTTATTAGTTATGATTTCATCTTGTAAGTGGTGTTTTCATGTTACGGATACTAACAAAATGGGAAATAATTTTATTTAACGCTCTTTTGTAATTGACAAAGTTTTACTATATACTCGTATACTAAAAGTTCTTTCTCTTTGTTTCAGATGCGGTCGATCAAAAATAATTGCTCATTTACGTGGTTAGTCGATTTTCAATCATGATTATAAATACAAAGGGTTAATAATTCTTCATCCAAAGCTAACGTTATGTCAATCGATCTTAAAATGTTAAATGTTTTAAAAGCTCAGTAGAATATATACCTCTAATAATTAATGGAAAATATTGAGGTAAACGGAGAGTTTTAAAAATAGATTTTTGATAGTGAAGATCATCATCAGCCTCTGCCCGCTGTGCGGCTGGTGACTGGTGACTGGTAACTGGTGATTGGTGCCCGATGAAGGTATGAGCGTCGGCAAGGGTGGCGTGGAGGCGAGGAGGGGCCCTGCGGAGGGGACGGGGGACTCACCCGCTGCACGAGCCTGCTGTTGGGCGCGGGGAGCGAGGGATGCCGAGCCCGAGGCCATCGCCCAGCGACAGCAGTTCTATCACGACAGTCGGGGCAAGTGCTGCAGGAAGCTTCTTCGGCACAACGGATATCCCAACAAGGTAGATAACTACTTACCCTAATTCTTCTCTTTATCCTACTCGGTCGGGGACCCATCTCATCGACAAGGCGCCTCCAGACCTCCCTGTCCTGTGCTACGTCAACGGCATCCGTCCATAGTTGGTCCAACCTCTCAGTAGGTCCAGCTTCTAATTACTACTTAGCTATTGCTATTAAAAATATTGCATTTATTCGAAATATAATTTATTGTGCTTCATTCTTTTTCATGGTCGTTTAATCTCTCCGGAGAACGGAAGTTATTGTAATCTTAGGGCAGTGCAGTAAGGAACTTCCCTCTAATGATGCCAGATTAATTGTGAGTTTCGTATTATAGAATTCACCAAACGAGTACACAACTTTTTTTGGTAGCTACCTTGCAAACAGGAAACAATTTGTATCTCATGGAGTGTTCAAAGATATTCTATTTTTGTACGATCGGGGGTAGCCCGAGGTTTTGATTTTGGCCCACCCTTCTTTTCCAAATTTATGAAAGATAATTTAGACGTTATTCTGCATACTGTGTCTCTTCTCTTTGCTGATGACTTAAATATTCTTAGAAATTTAAACTTTGCAATCGACTCCAGTCAGACATAGATAGAATTGTTTACTGAAATAAAAGTACTGGGATTGACTTCAACATAAGAGTTTAACTTTGCAATCGACTCCAGTCAGACATAGATAGAATTGTTTACTGAAATAAAAGTACTGGGATTGACTTCAACATAAGAGTTTAACTTTGCAATCGACTCCAGTCAGACATAGATAGAATCGTTTACTGAAATAAAAGTACTGGGATTGACTTCAACATAAGAGTTTAACTTTGCAATCGACTCCAGTCAGACATAGATAGAATCGTTTACTGAAATAAAAGTACTGGGATTGACTTCAACATAAGAGTTTAACTTTGCAATCGACTCCAGTCAGACATAGATAGAATCGTTTACTGAAATAAAAGTACTGGGATTGACTTCAACATAAGAGTTTAACTTTGCAATCGACTCCAGTCACACATAGATAGAATCGTTTACTGAAATAAAAGTACTGGGATTGACTTCAACATAAGAGTTTTATTTTGCCATTCACCGAGCATGGCATAACTGGTATTACCGGTATACAATGGACGCTAGAAGTTTAAAACGTATCTCCATTATAAAGGATCTTGGAATCATGTTTGATAATGGGCTGAAACCTTTGGTTTGTAGTAATAAGCTTACTGGGAATAACCAACATAATTAGAAAGTCGGCAGTCAAAGACTACTTAATGACAAATATAAAGAAAACCCATGTAATAGAATAAATTCCTTGTAGTCTCTCCCCACTCCTCCACCCCCACATGTTGTGTATATAAACCGTAGTTTAAGATTAACTTTTACCAGTCTGAAGATGGCTTTAACAAGCTGAAACCGGTCATGGTGAAATAAAATAAAAGTGGAAATAAGTTTCATACGTGTGTTATTGTATCATTATAATGGGATTCCACCATGTATTATCAGTTTCAAAAATAGAAACATTAAAATGTTGCTATAACGTTTTAAATTAGTATGAAAAACATTGAACCTGCCATGTTCCATTGAGGTTAGCCCATAGATATACCACTCTGGTTAGCCACAAATTACATATTCAAAAGAAAAAGGTTTGTTTGGGTAGAACATTTTCAAAATGGAAAACACAAGTAGGTAATAATAATAATAATAGTTGGATGACTTGTATAGCGCTGTTTTTGTGAAAAATCACCTCAAGGGCGCTACTGAAGAACTTTACGGTACCTACTGAACAACTTTATTATATAGATATGGTATGTTTTGAAAAAATAAATGTTTCAAATGAAATAAATTTTTCAAACGGATGTTTCTTTGTTTAGAGAATAGTCGTCACAAGACACTATTTTCGCTGTCAATTCAATTATGGCACCCAAACAACAAGCAAGAATTCACAACTTCATAAATTTAATTAAAAAAATTGCTTATCGTTGCATAGCGGTTTTTAATTAGATCTTTAGATGTGTCAACGATTTCATATAATTCAAGCGATAAACATGTGAAAAATATGAAAGTTTTTTTTTCTAGAGATAAAGTCACAAATTCCACAGATCCTTGCGCATG
This sequence comes from Halesus radiatus, assembly GCA_022606495.2. Lineage (NCBI taxonomy): Eukaryota > Metazoa > Arthropoda > Insecta > Trichoptera > Limnephilidae > Halesus > Halesus radiatus. The sequence continues at coordinate 8,584 of JAHDVE020003126.1, read as the reverse complement.
CGTAATTGCACTATTGATTGTAGAGATAACTTTTTTTTTATATCGTTGAATTACAAACACATTTACTTACTTTGAAAATTATGTTTATTGTGAAAAATATTGAGATTCGTAAAGAATGTAAGGCTGATGTAAGCGTAATGAGTAAGATTAAGAATGGGACCTTTAGATGGTTTGGACATGTGTAACATGTAAGAACAAATGAACGAAGAAAGGAGCATAAAAATTATATATGACGCGAATGAGAATGGAAGAAGTCAAGTGAATGAAATACTTGAGTCGGGCCATGTCAGAAGTCGGAGTAATAGAAGAGAATGCATGAGAAGATGTATGAATGTGAATGAAGCAAGAAGTGTATGCCGAGATCGAGTTGTTTGGCGGTCCGTTCTTTCAGCCTACCCCTGCGGGGAAACGGCGTGATGGTTGGTTAGTTATGTTTATTGAGTTTCAAGTAATTTTTAATTTTGAGGTTTTTGACAGTAATAAATAAGTTATTGTCTCTAAACTACACGTTCTTTATACAAAAACACTTTTCATCGCACGATGGTAGTATTAAATATTATAATACGTGGCCGTTATTGCCTTTTGCGTCTTGTGATTTTATTGTAGGGAACAAAGTAAAATCCCTACTAAAATTCATGTAAATTTCACCCGAATTCATCATCAGCTCACCTTCACCAGCAGTTCAGCTACATATGTACATACTTGTCTGTTTGTGTTTTTGGAATTCCTCCGCATTTGCCTTTGGCAGCCCGCTGTGCAGAGTGTGTACACTGTACTACATTGTGCATAGTGTACTCGTATACTCTGTACATCGTGCGGTACTGCTCCGTTAGTGCGGGTACATAGGCTCATATTAGTGGAGAATAACGAACAGGGAACAGCTCATTTGCCCGTATAATTTGGCCCATTTTGCTCAATTTGCATTTCAAACGAGGGACTACGAGTGTTCTCGGTGTCGCTTCCCCCCTAATGCCATTTCCTAACTCCCCGTTTCCTCGTTATGCCTTGCATGCTTTTTAACCCAACAATGATCAGCTGTTGCTCTTTTTTATCTATAAATACTGAAGAGTTTTAAAATGATAACTTACATGCTCATTATATATATATTAATGAGCATTATATTAATATTAATAAATATATATATATATATATATATATATATATTATGGTTGAGATTTTCAGGTGTAAGATGTAGAATAATTTTCTCGGTTTACCCGCGTAATGTACTCCTAAGAAGGACTTTTTAACTCCTGACATTTTAGACAAATCACACTGTCCATCTTGAGAGGCCTTAATGTCTTTGAGTTTTAAGTAACTTAAGATACTTGCTTAAATCAAACCAAGCCAATCAGGTTACTTAGCGCAAATAGCCTAATAAAGGCCCCGCCTCTTCCCCCACCCCTTTATCAATACTTGTGCTTCGCCCTAGACTATTAAAATCACCTTTGTTTTGACTTCTGGATTGAACGGACACGCGCAAGCGATCAGTCCAAAACCAAACTCAAGACATATTGCCTCTGAAGATAGACAATGTGATTTGTCCGAACTTCGGGAGTTAAAATGTCCTTCTGAGGACTAAATTACGCGGGAAAACCAATAAAATTGTTCTACATATACATCGATATTAATTTTTACTTGAATTCGAAATAACCGACAAACATTTTCGGAATACTACAAACCTGACAATATTTGAAAATCTGCTACAGTAAGCGGAAGATATTGTTTGTTTCGTGTTTGGGGATTTAGCCAGCCGAGGAATTGAACTCCGAGGATTGACCCCTGGATCAAAATTATTAATAATATTACAATAATAATTTAAACAATTCATTTTCGGTGTTTTATTTATCAATGAAAATTCATTTGACCCGAGATACGCGCATATTATTTGATTGGTATAATAATTAAATACCAATCTTTGCGAAGTTCTTTCCTCATGGAAAAAATACAGTACTATTAATTAAAAAAATATTCATTTATTTAATCTAGATTTAAGTAATTCCCAATCTCAATCTCAATCAGACAAATATTTCTGAATCAGATATTTCGAATATGAGATGGCCCCCCCCCCCACTAGGCTTTAAAGATGTGATGGCCCGTCCTTCCTTCGTTTATGATTTAATTTAGCAATAGACTTTCGTTCGCGCCACCGATTTAAGATGACTCCTCTACTGCTGCCTTAAATTTTCCTAACTAATGTGATCGGAAAACTCTTTGTAGTTTTCCTTTCAATTTGAGGTTTTTCTCCTCCTTGGCCAGCGTGTAACGTCTAGCCCTATGCTAACATTCGAGTGTTTCCGATTTTCATGATTTTCACGGAAATTTTGCACTCCAATGTGGTCAATTTCCCAAGCTTTTCCGGAGTCTACGTTGTGTTGTTTTTTGTTTCAGACTATTGGAAAAACAAGGCCTTATTTGTGGTAACCCCTATTCTTTGTAGCGTAGGCAGACTCTCGCATACCATTGACAGAATTCGTATTCCTAACATTCCTATCTTAGACTTTAATGTTCTGAACTCTCTATTATTATCCTACTATGCAATCTACGTTAATTTCCTATAGGAAGACTAGCATTTTCCTAACTTTACCCCTAAATTTTCTAATTTTTTTCTATCGTGAGTTTTAATGGGAAAACTTAGCTTCTGGGCTATACTAATTGCACTATTCCTGATCTATATAATACGACGTAGTTTCGATTTTAAATTTGGTATACATAAATGTAATGATCACAGTATTATCGCCTTTCCTCATCGTACTAAGTGTTATTCTACATGGGTTAGTTTCAATGAATTTCATGGTTAAAAGGTACAGTTTTACTTGTTTTGGCGCCATCTCCATCCTCTCCTAAATTTGGGAAAATTACATGATTAGGTTTTAGTTTACACAGCTTTTGTTATGACGAGAGATCGAATACGGTTTGTTTTGCTGCAATTCGGCTCCAGACCTACCCCTAAAGTACTCAGATGACCACGTTTCCGGTCAGTAACTCTCTCTTCACAGACGTACAGCCTGACCAAATCGGTATACGTAACCTCTTCTTTTAGTTCGTGCGCTATTGGTCATCCCCTGTACCGCGACGGAAAGAGCACCTTCCTTATCCATGGGTCCGAGACCCTCCGAATTCCCGTCCTCCAGACAGTTACATTTAAAGGAGATCAAACCGGTTCCGTCCCCTCGTCAAACAACATTATATACTTGCGAATTTTTGCAAGGTCCGGGTTGAAAGGCCGTCCCCCGCATCAAGAGTTCAGAGATAACCACGCTTAAATCAGCAATTATCTCTGCCCAATCGATAGGTACAAATTATAAATATATGTAAACAATACGAGTTTTTATAATCCACAATACTCCAGTTTTCCCAGAAAATTGTGGATCTGACATCTCCAACACAGGTCGTGAATCTGTGCCAGATATTCAGACATATTACATAAGAATATACGTAAAAGTGATAATACAATATATATAATAGATTACTTTTGGTTTGGTTGACAGGTTGATTTAATGAGACCCTGCTATCTCATGTAGTTTGAATTTAACTGTAGATTGATTTTTGTTTGGAGAAAAGGTAGGACTCCAAAAAGCCCAAAATTTGCAAGGCCTGAACCTTGAAAACCTAAGTCGAAGATAAAATTAATTTTATAACATAACTTGGGAACGTATTGTCGACGAATGATTATGCTTATTTTGACATTTCTAGTAATGTGGGTTTTGTTTGTTCTGTTGAATTCATCAATATGTTCGAACGGGTGTGGAGCGCCTTTGAATTGAATCTTTCCATGAAAATGGCGCTATAAAAATATTTATGTACGCAAACTACAAATACGTGATTTCCAAAAGATGATAGTTCATCGCAAAAGATGATAGTTATTTTTCAATTAAATGTCGACGTTTGTTAAGGTACTTATTCTTCGTAAGATGTACTGAAATTCGAATATATATATACTTATACGTATCTACATACTTCGATAAAAGAAGGGTGTGGTTTGGAATGTTGACCTAGTTTTAATAACAGTCGAGGAAGTGTGTCATTGAGATATGCGACAGTTATTAAGTGTCAGAGACCCCCGTCAGGAAGCATAACAATTAGGATTCATTGGTTTGTTTTAGAATGATAACGATCTTTGAATTAATAAAAATCGTTTGGGATGTTTATAATTAGTAACGTTAGTTTTCGAATTTAAGTGTTAGGGAAAATATATACTAATAAAATAAACAGTTTTTATAGGACATATACATAAATATAATAAATGGTTTTATATATATATATATTAAACATTGTATATAAATAAACATAAAATAAATAACGGCCATATAGATTTGATAGATACATTATACACTTTCTTTATATATATATATCCATACACACATATATACTCTTAGTAAAGGCTTAGGTATCTACCGGAAATTTTTATAAATACTTAAATGTATTTATGGAAAAAAATAGGTATTTTTGAATATTTAAAAGTCAAGTGCTGGTAATGAGTGAGACAATTGAATTATCTATAGTACTAGTTTAATTATAATTCAATGCGAAAAGAGAGGTTTATACAGGTAAGTATCTAACGGAAATTATTATAAATACCTAGATGTATTTATGTAAAAATTATATTTCTGAATATTTAAAATCAAGTACTGGTTTGAGTGAGACAATTGAATTATCTATAGTACTAGTTTAATTATAATTCAATGCGAAAAGAGAGGTTTATACAGGTAAGTATCTAACGGAAATTATTATAAATACCTAGATGTATTTATGTAAAAATTATATTTCTGAATATTTAAATTCAAGTACTGGTATTGAGTGAGACAATTGAATTATCTTTAGTACTCGTTTAATTATAATTCAATGTGAAAAGAGAGGATTATCGTAAAATATTTAATGGAGCTAGACATACCGCTCGGGTACCCCAAAATGTATTTGAACATAATTATTTGATTAGAACGGCTTTGATCAAGTATACAAAACATTTACTCATGATAGATAACGGTCGTATAGTATTGACCTATATATTAAACATTAAATATAATCATATATATATATACACATATATACAATACATGTACTTATAAATCATTAGAAATATAATTCATGTCTCCGTCCTCGCCTTCCCCGGGAGAACCTGAAAACTTTTATATTAAATGGTTGACTCACCTGAACTCCCGACAAATTTCATAATTTTTCCAGACGGGTTATACACGCCAATTACGAGGTTTGGGAAAATATTGGACTTCCCTGCCTGGTATGTTTAATCTAATTTAGAAATATTTACTTAATACAATCTAGTGTTTCCTAATTTCAATTCGTGATCTACCGATTTGTACTATTTCTTCAAATTTAATGATCTCTAAATCCAAATTTTATTAGATAATATTTAATTTTTGTTGTTTTATTTTCCTATTTTATTCTTTGTACTCACGTAATTCTCTTTACTAACTATTAATTAAATCCGTAAACCGAACGCTTGGTAATATTTTAGAGCTTTATTATTTTTCTTTTACGAAATTAATCCCACACTAAGTATTAAAAATGAATTATGTGAAACTAAGACTCAGCTGTTTTTAAACTTTCACTAAATTATTTTAAACGCAATTATATTTAATTTTTCTTAAACTCGTAATAAATTCAGTTCAACATAAAATATGAATTAAATCATATTTCATTTAAACAATTTTAATTAATTCACAGAAGCTAATTTTAAAAATCTTTAAACAAATAACATTATTAATTTTAGAAATTTTCAATATTTATTAAATTATTATTATTATCACATTGCTCTAACAGTTTTGAGAAAATTAGATCAACAAGAGAATTTATTTTAATACAATATTAATTCGAACACAAAACACTTTATTTACTGGGTCACTTTTTTTATATCACTTCACTTAAATATAATGAATTTTAGAAGACTTCGATTCAAACACTCTATTTATAAACACTTTCGATTATTATAATTTCACTTAAAACCACCAATTTTAATTAATTCACAGAAGTAATTTTTAGTATCAACTTAATTATAATGAATTTTAGAAACTTCAATATTTATCAAACTATTATTGAATTAAATCAAACTATTGTTGAATCAATTCAACAACTATTCAAAAGAATTTATTTAAAACTTTATTTAATTGTAAGAAACAAATCAAAATGAAACTTCCTAAGTCCAAAAACAAAACAATTACTTAATATCGGTCAGCACGTAATTTAATTATTTCCTCGCCCGGCGTACTTCGCGACTAATTCCCTATTCTCTCATTACATTTCCTTATATACCTAGCTTAGAATCAAAAGGATTTAACTCCATTCCATACCTACATTACATTATGTTCTTTACCAACTCGTAAACCTATATGTAAGTAACACTAATTTCGACTGTAATTCTTCAATGTAAATATTTAGATAAAATCTGGCCCGCCTCTGAATCCATCACTTTTCCTCACTCCGGCCAGGATCGAATTTAGTTCATTCCTCTAGATCGCCCTGCTGTTCCTTATTATAGAATTGGAAATTTCGATTCATGTTTTTTTTTCTGAAAATATTATCTATCGCTTATTCTTTGGTCGCCTATGAACTCGGGTATCTCGTAATCATAGCCACTATGTCATTATTGAATTTTATTTAAAGAAGCGCCTTCTTCACATCGTTCAATTTTAGAAATTCCCTTAGTCCCTGGTTATCTTGATATGCGATATCTTTTTATTTATGAATTTTCCGATGGTAACATGGTTTTTCTCTGATCTAACATGTGAATATTCGATTAACGCATATTTTCGTGCAATTCTCAATTGATCATTATATTGGTGTAAACACTTTATAATTTCTTCCCCACCTCACCTGCCTGAGTTAATAAATATACCTTTCCAGAATGATTTTTCAATGTGTTGCACTGCTTCTTCCTGGTCTAACTGTATTACACCTTTTGCATGTACCTGTCGTCTGCTTATACTTTCATCCGGGTCGATTGATATCATCCTTAATTGATTTTTCACTACCTTTAATAATTTTATGTATTAATTTATTGGCGTTTTTACCTGCGATTTACCTACCCCAAACCTGGTAGATATGAGTTCGTTCACTTCTTTCCTGGCCACTCCCCTTTCTCCATTCCACTCTAACTCAATATCACATTAGCTTACTCATTATTATGGGTAATAACCATTACTTTTGTAAAAAACCGATATAAATCAGAGTTTATCGAAAACTCATTATTTTTTATTACTTTTCCTTAAATAAATATTCCTATCTTCCCTGTATAAACTTAATTGTTTGTTTGTCTCTTTATCACCTGAGTTTCATGTTCATCTGGTCGCTTAAATAAACAATTCTTGTCGCCTTGTTTACATTAGTCATTGACAACCTCAAAATTTTACCTAAATGTATCGAACTATATTCAAAGTAGTAGTCCATATATCTCTATATTTCTATTGAATTCCTTCAGTTTAAATTTTATAATTGATTGATACATTTCTCATCTACATTTTCATAATATCTGATGTCCTGAATCTACTCAATTAATACCTTTTATCACCTAAAATCAGCCTAGTTTCACTCCCTTGTAATTATCTACGTTCCTGAAATTAGAAAATTGTACTTCTATTTCACATTAGTCTCGCCTAAATCGCCTCTTAAGTTTGCCGAAGTTTCCATACTGTATAATTCTTGTTTCGTCCCTTTTTCATCTGCTGAAGCTATTGTTCTCTGAATTATTTTCTCTAATTCGTTGTTTTTCCGCTTAGCCTTACATGACACGTCTTTCTGTCTAAATTCTAATGCAAACACACCTTTCCCCGTGCAAGATAAATCATCACTTTGTAGTTTTTTATTTGTAATTAACATTTTGCGTATTATTTTTACTTCCTACTTCCATTTTCAATGGTTATTCATCTCTGCATTTCCCATTGTTTCCTTTAAAGTTCACGACCTATTCTCGTCCTGTTCGACCGCTAGTGAAATGTTTACATTATAGGCCGTTGATCTGAACCCTTTCGATTCACACAAATAATTAATATTTCCTTTGTCCTGTCACCACTAATTGTTGTTTATGTAGAACGCTCGTTTGATTGGTAACTTTTCGTTGATTTCACCCAATCCTGTGATGTTTATTTATAAGAGGGAACACCTTCTTCTCACTGCCATCTCGTGGTTTTATGTTGCAACGAGTTTTATGAATCAAAATTATTGGATTATAATTCACTGTAATCAAACTCTCCACAAGTCGATAGATGTCGCTCCCTTAAGCTTTTCTAGCATGAAAGTTATGTATATAAAAAAAAATATTTTTCAGGGTTCTATTAAAAGAAAATGATGATGGTTAGACCATTACAGCCCCCCTCTTGTTGCGGTTATAGTGGATAACCTATTCCTAAGGTTAGCAACTAAAATTGGAACAACCTCTAGGGAAAATTCCTCCCCCCTCCCTTCCTCCCCCCTCCCTTCATAATCCGTTTTCATCTCCCAACCTCCGTAGCAAATAAATAAGACTAAACTATCCTTAATTGATAAGCTACTGTAAGTCGGTACAATTTCATATTCCACAGAATATCTCCCCCCTCAGAGCATAGTTACATCTGCGAAGATTTTCCGCTATTCA